>JAIPMN010033192.1:0-25041 GCA_020650975.1 Apostichopus californicus
GCAATCATCGTCCTCGTTTTATTTCTCTCTTAACAGACGTACCGATCGCTGATCAAACACCTCAGGCCATCATAAGAGGAGCTAATGTGAATATGAGATTTACAGACACTGATCCATACGACGCCATGGTTTATACCAGTGTTGTCTTCAATGTTGGCTTCAGCAGCTACTCCGACTCCATAAGAAGTGGAACGCCTCTCTGGGTTCTGAGACTCTTTGCTAGTCAATACGAAAATGGCACGGGAAACCAAAGAGAACTGTCAGCGCAATTGCTAAACAATGATCAGATGTCATATGGCGTTATTCCTGGAGGACAGTTCCAACTTTTGGGTGGAGAAATGTAATAATCAAACAGCTTCCTAACACACCTATTATGGTATTTTACTTAACTGGGTGAATGTCATTCCGTTTATTCAATGAAACATTGGTATGCAATTACACGAATTATCAAGAAGTAGTATAAATAATTTCGAACCAACTTTATTTCGCCTGTTTCTCACAGCATCGATTTTACTGAGATGGGTCTGGGATCTGACTTTCCTTACATCTGTGCCTCATTAGAGAAGAACCCTGATGCGGACATGGAACTTGTTTTGGGGGAAGATGATACTGTCACGGGATGCCAGGCTCTACCAAGATGTAAGTATATGTCATCCATTTTCTTACGTTTAGTCCTTGTCCATTTTGGCATGAAGGCCCTGGCCACTTCTCAGCGTTAGTTTCATGCGCGTAGATTATATTTTACTGTAATTAGGGAACTCCTTAAGGAATCGACAAAGCTAGTTCTTTCTAAATGAAACTACTTAGTTCGGATGAGAGAATTTATGGTCAACTTACAACAATGACAAAAATCAATGATGAAAATATGAATTTGCAACGTTGCTTCATGTTTTCGTTATTGACTTCACTGCTTTCACCATTCAATACTGCCAAAGAATTGAAATGAGAGCGTGAACATGAAGATGTCAGAATTAAATGTATGTATGTATGTATATGTGATCTTCCCGCAAGCAGGAACTCGCGAAAGAAGCCATGGAGGCTTTTAGACTCGCAAGCTGACCGAAGTCAATCTCTCGGCACACATCCATTTAACGTCCATGTCGGGAAGTTGTTATTGAACAACACCCTTGCCAGACGACAAACATTGCTGTCGGCGGGAATCGAACCTGGGATCTCATGACTGGGAGACGCCGGCGTTAACCACTAGGCTATACACTCCGCCAATAGTGAATCTTGTTTCAATCAACTCGAATGTTGTAACTATTATAATCCGACCGTAAAGTTTGGTACTTTAACTTTATTTCTCTTTCATATTTTCAGTTCAACAACAACCACGTCCTGATGTTGGTATGTAACAAACTTTCTTCAACACCACAAGGTTCCATCTCAATTGATAAACAAAATAATGTTTTCACGAGCAATTAAGTACAATAATGAACTTTTTTTCAGGAAGAATCAGATACCACTTGGGTATGAAACAAGATAAGTTGAAATTACCAAAGAAGACGTGAAATTTGAGATATTTCCTTAAGCGACCAGTCCTGCAGCTCCGGCTACAATAGGCCAATAAAATGCAATAAACACAGGAATGTCATCGGTCTGCAAGGTTCTTCGCTTACATGTCTTTTCTTCCATTAACCTCGTCAACAATTCATAGTTATAACACGCAAATCGAATGTTCTCCTCTCACGTGCTCGTAATCAATTGTGTTACTTTGTAAGGAGTACTATGTTATATACATATTCGAGAGTCGATGCCGAAGCTAACTAGTAAAGAACAAGCAATTATTTCGTTTCTAGATGTCTTTTTTTTTAAACTATTTGTCTCAACTACCCAGAATACTGTAGTTACACGTCTCACAAGATAACTTCCAAATTCCTTCCTCATGTTCCAGTGATCGCTGAACAGAGCCCCCAAGCCATCGTTAGAGGTGCCAATGTTTACATACGATTTACAGACATAGATCCGTACGACGCCATGGTTGATACCAGTGTTGTATACAATGTAATTTTCAGCAACGTCTCGGACGCCATAGAAGGCGGAACGCCTCTGTGGATGCTGAGACTCTTTGCCAGTCAAAACGAAGACGGCACAGGGAAGCAAAAGGAACTTTTAGAGCAGTTGCTAGACAATGATCAGATGTCACATGGTGTTACTCCTGGAGGTCAATTACAATTGAGAAGTTACGAAAGGTAATTTGTTTAGTGCAGGTTTCTGACAAATATTGATGTGCTTTAAGCAATTTCGGTTCCTTTCTTATCAAAGCAAGTATTTGGAATATAAATTGAGCAAATTCAATTGTATCATTCTTCACAGCATCGATTTCACTGATATTGGTCCGGATTCGGAGTTTCCTTACATCTGCACGTCATTGGAGAAGAACCCTGATGCATATATGGAAATTAATTTCGCGGACGCTAGTACTGTTACAGGATGCGAAGCATTACCAAGATGTATGTATGCTGTACAGTTGTCCACGTTATACTTTGAAATTAAAGCTTCTTTAAACTTTCTAATGCGCACTTTCTCAGAAAATGAATGTGTAATCCATGACAACTGATACGGTATTTGCGAACGAATTGATCATCGTTTTCTGGTTAACTCGATTCCAAAACAATGACTTTCATTAAACAAGCGTACCTCTGCATATATCTTTTTCTTTGAGTAAATAAATATACATATCACTTCGATCCAATTCTTATGAAAATAATAATGAGAGATAATTCTAAATAAGAACTATCAAAGTGTTTCAATAATAATTTGCAAGGATTATGTACCATTGAATCAGACCGAATTGTTTCTGATAAAGAAATATATTTCTGTTTCGTTTCTTCTCAGTTTCACATCAAGCACGTCCAGTTGATGGTAAATAGCAACCTTGACCTTCTATGCTCACTTTGTTATTAACTTGATGCTTAATTACCTTTGCAACTCGTTTGGCAACCAAATTATACTTTTGTTTCGAATTATTCAAATATTTGTATCAAGTTTGTTATATCATATTCCAGATAAGAAATTACATGAGATGGACACTGACGGTATATTGACCTTACTAACCTTTACTATCTATGTATGATTTCATGCAAAATTTAAGTACTTTCGTTCTGCCTGATATAGAGTTTAACATAACATCAACAACAATAATAATAATAACATATAACACACAACGCCAAGGTGGCTGACAATTGCTTCTATCTTTTATCTTTTCTTTTTTGAATCATATAGGTCTTCCTATGAGTCAGCAAGTTCATGTGGTGCAGCATAACACAAGAATCAGTACATCCCGTGCTGGTCCTTCGAGCAACGTGACGGTTGCAACAGTGCAATATCTTCTGAGGTTTCCGCCATCTACCTACATCTTCGCGGGTGATAATCCTCTTTGGCTACTGAAACTTTTTGCAAGTCAAAATGATGATGGAACGGGCTCAATGAAATTGATCTCTCCCCAGCTTTTAGACCAGGAACAAATGTACGAAGCCGTTCAGCCACGAGATGTGATTAGTTTCACAGCAAGTGAAAGGTACAGGTGTTTGTACTATTCCATTGTCAAACCTTGTCAAGTGCTTGATATATGTGCCTTAGACCACTACTTTTGGGGGAGACGGGAGGGGGGGGGGACAATATAGGGTGGTCAGAGTGTCAAAGGGAAAGGGATAACTTTTGTTTTCATTTATCATGTATTTTATTTATAATTCTTTGTTGCATGAAAAGTTATTTTCCATTTTCTAGGCGGAGTTTATTTCTTGTCAGACAAAAGGTAACAAGTTAGTTATTTTAACTCTCCTATGTATTTTCAAAAGTGTCGTAGCTGCATATATATAAAAGGTGAAGGTCGATAGATGCGGACATTAGAAGTCCCTCTCTCCGGATCCATTGTATCTTACCGTTTAAAATTTATGATAGTATTTCAGAATTGGTATCAAACAGTTGTTAATGACTAAAACTCCAAAGCAAATTTGTCTAGAACGCTTCGTGTGTCACAATTAACACAACCATGCATGCGGCATTGCAATTACAAATTTCGTTAATCCTCTTTGCACCAAAGCTTTGAAGCGGATGAAATTGGAGCTGGTACGGATCTGCCTTACATCTGTTCCTCACTTAACTCTCATCCTCTGGCAAATTTCGAATTGATCAACGGAGAAGACAATTTCATAACAACATGCGAAGAATTGCTCTTGCGTAAGTCTTTACATGCTAACATCACACAGAAAATGTATAAAGTATCAAGTCAAAACGCACGTAAGACAGAGAGACAGCTCATTATTGCTCTTATTTTTTTTTTAAGTAGCTTAACTGTTCTGTATTAGCTATTAGAATTAGCTGAATAAACCGAGATCAGTATTGCACTGAGGAGAAAACAAAAGTAGACCATGAATCGGATGGTATTTACAAATATTTCACTCTAGGTGTTACAGCTTCAAGCAGCACCAATTATATGCCTAACTGAAATGGTCTTCACCCCAAAAATATGTAACCGCGAGAAACTATTATTCAAGCAATATATGCAAAACAATCTTCGCAAAGTAGGCCCATTTTTGTACTTTATACCAATAATATCGCAACCGAAGCAACACAACAGTTGTTTTCTAAAGAGTAGGCACATTGTAATGTATAAGTTATGGTAAATTTTATAAATGTTCTTATTTTGTAGCTCACTCGCTCAGCCAAGAGGAAGAACAGCATGCAGAAGGTATTGAATCATTGTTGTATTATTCATGAAGAGCCAACGATTGATTGATATATGTATGTTTTACAATATCCGATTGAAGTGAACTTTGTCTCATGTTAGAGATACATGTAACTGTATATGAGCCTCCCAGAAACAGAGGCTGCACCCCCAGTATTGTAAAAAGAAAAAACACAAAGTTGCCTCTTTTCTTCATAAATATGAAGTGCACATTTGGTAAAAAGAGCCCTTTTGTAGATATAATTACAACATAACTGTAATTTAAAGTGTACTGGGGTTGAAAAATTACGAAATATTGTAATTAAAAAGTTCACTTTGGTTGAGAAACACTCAAATACTCGAATTAGCGAATGGTAAGCTGAATTAGCAGCCTCCAAATCAAAGTCAAATGTGTCAATGCTCCTCGGAGTTTGTTGCACCTCCCCAGGATCAACCCTCTTCGGCAATCGCCGCAAGAGAGGAAAAGAACAATTAGCTTACAGTATTTGCCCATGAACACTTGACTCGATTTACGAACACAAGATATTACTCTCACATTGATAAAACAGCATTGAAGACTGCCGCCTGCCGTATATGGGGTGATCCTCATCTGAAATCATTCGATGGCTACGGGCATTCTTTTCAAAACGTTGGCGAATATGTCGCCGTGCAAACTTGCAAAGATGACGAGCGAACGGTTCCGACGTATCAGTTGTCATTCGAAACATTCCGGAGGCGTCCATCAATACCAGTGTCATATATTCGAGAGTACAAACTGAAATACAACGGCGTAGTTTACAAATTAACTCACCCGAGTAAGGTTTCCGTAAATGGAGTCACAGTAACCTTACCCTTCACAGATGACAACGGCGTCAGGGTACATTATGCCGCTCCCCATCAGGTAAACATTCTTGTACTCCATCAAGTGCCGGCATTAATGCTATTTAATGCCCGTATTAATTCTATTTAATACCGGTATTAATTATATTTTATACCGGTATATAACAAACTCAAAATTCGCTAATGTGGATGGCCTTTTTAATGCCGGTATTAATACTATTAAATACCGGTATATAGACCATTTAATGTCGGCATAGATATTCATTTCATGTTTTTGATACCGGCATATAATTCATTTTTTGCGGGCATATAATATATTTATGAAAGAAATAAATGCATTTTAAGTCCGCATATATTAGAATTAATACCGTTCTTTAATTTGTTTAATACTGGCATATGAAGCTGCAAGGTGATTGGCTGAGAATTAATGTCGGTATTAAGTAGTATTAATACCGGTAACAATTTTAATTCGTACGGACATTAAATCAGCAATTATTTCCCGTATGGCCTACCATAAACGGTTACTGCAGTTAGAATCGATGGATGTCGTTTGAAAATATATGTTGCGGGTTTCCATAGATGTCATCGGTAGCTATGACGTAACAACCAACAAGGCCAAATCAAGCTCTTCCAGGCCCGAAAGCTATATTTATGGGTCATATTGAAGGAATTTTTAAGGTAATATAGTTTCTAAAATCCATGTTTTATCAACGCTATAGATCCTTACCACCGATTTTGGTTTAGTCATCCGTCTCGACAATCTACACAACAGTGACGTAACGCTTACAGATAAATTTATGGGCAAAGTATGCGGACTTTGTGGAAACTATGACATGGTTAGAGGGAATGAATGTCATTACAGGAACGGAACACAGGTGAGGTATTAATCAGCTTTGCAAAGGTTTATCTTTGGGCAATCTCTACGTTAGCTCCTAAAAGAATTCAATCAACTGAAGAGTTTAAGCTCATAGTGTTCATGTAAACAGTGTCTAAGATATCACCCCTCCCCCCTCCCACCCCTCCCCCCCCCCCCCCGAAGGGTAACGGATATGTAAAAATTAGATGCTTGGTAATAACCTTGTCTTTGTTATGCTATCAAACAACATATTCGTGGAAGGAGTAAAGTATATAGAAATATAGATTCGAGAATATAAGTAGATCGGGTAAGTTTGTTGTCGTGGGGTTTTTGCCCTTCATGAGGTATCTAACTGACTTCATACAGAAAGGTCTTTAGGAAGCACTCCCATTCGTTGTTGCAACTGTTGTTGCTGTTGTTTTTATTGAACATTTGTTCTCGGATAGAATAAACTCTACGCTCTGAAAACCATTCAAATGTGATTCCATGAAATGCCTGCAAAAGGGCAAGGGAATTTAAGCGACAACGTAACATATATGTGGGTATTACAATTTTTATGTCCATAATATCTAAATTGAAAAGTTTGGTTTATTGCTTGAACAGATGCAGCGTCGAAATGAAGAATGTAAACAAGATTTCGTCGACGAATGGACTGATGAAACTCCAGACCTCCCTTACTCAGAGCACATTAAAGATTTTAGACCTTGTGGAGAAGGTTCTACCCTGTATGATGAGGCTACTACAAACTGTGGCATATTAAACGATCCCACAGGTACAAACATCAAATATATAGCGCTGTTGGTGTTGTATGAATTACACCTGTTTTATGTTCAGTTGTGCAGTTAATAATATTGCGTAGTGTTGTCGAGTTGCATATTATGTATCATTTTGTACAGTCTACATTCTATACGAACACCTCAGCACCAGCAATAAACATGTTCCCAATTTACACGTTATGTCATGGTAGAGTCAAGTCTGGTAGATCAACTACTACCCTCGTAATACGACCGTGCCCCCTGCCCTTACATCAATAACGTAAATGTATCACCATAAATATATGTTCGTCATATTGACAAGCATATATTCAAATATATTAAATTTATTAAAGCTCACAAATTGTAAATGTGTATGGTTACTATTTTAATTTTATCAACAAAGTTGTGTTATTTACCAGCTTACTAGCCTAACCATTTTTGCACTTAAACGCATACAGTAAGATTTACTTCAAAACTATTGTGGTTTCCACAGGTCCTCTTGCAAGTTGCCATCCATACGTAAGCCCAGAGATATACTACAACAACTGCGTGTTTGATTTATGCCAGCTTCTTCCTTCGGCATCATTCTTGTGTGGTAGTGTGGAAGCCTATCTTTACGAATGTGTACAGGTTGCTGGTGAGAATGTACAAGTTGGAGATTGGAGAAATTCTACACAACAATGTGGTAAGTCTACCGACACGCAAAAAGGCACGTGGGTACTTAATGTATGGATAGAGGTACAGATACAATCAATACTTGGAAACGGGCATGCGCACTGCGAATATCCGGATATGATACAGGTTACACCACACGTGTCATATCGCAACGAGAATTATCCTTCAATTAGACTAATAAACCTCTTTTCATTTGTGTCTATGCTTCATATACGTTTTGTCACGTGAACTAATTCCTATACTCTTCTTTGGTCAGTTGAACACCTCCACATAATGAAAAGTTACAATATTATATGCATGTTACTCATGACCCCCGTAATGCTTCCGAGACCCTGATCTGTGCCGCCTCCTCCCCCACCCCACCCCCCCCCCCCCACACACACATCAACTATCTCTCATCATATCTATACTCGGATTCTATAATACAAACACACATTTCTGATATTCTCAACTTTATCACAACAGAACCACAGTGTTCCGAGAACATGGTTTTCGAGAGCCGCGGGAGTGCCTGTCCTCCTACCTGTGCAGACCCCGAGGGTGTTCGAGAGGAATGTCCCTTCTCCTTTCTCGAGACTTGTGAATGTGTTGAGGGTATGGTATTAGATGGTACTGAATGCGTACCTGTGGAATCCTGTGGGTGTAAAATGGACAATGGGGTATATATTTCGGTAAGCCATTTTCTTAAGTTCTCTTTTCATTCTTAGTGTGGAATAAAGATTTATAAATCGATAAATCAACGATGCCATTTCAGCCGTACGTTTATTTAAAGTACAAACTTTCTACCAGTGACTATTAGCCCGAAAACCCTAAAGAAACGATAACACATGTCTTGCTACCTTGGACGTTTAGGTAACTTTGTATTTTTGTACTGTATACGTTAAACGTAGATATGTCAATTTGTGAAGATATTGTTATTTTCCATTTATCCAAACAGATAATTTTTCCGCTTCCTAAACTCTTCTATAATTTCCGACACGTACCAGGTACCGAAAACATTCGAAGCGGTCCCGCAGCCACCCCCCCCCCCATCATAAGGATATACAACATACTGTCGTGCACACATAACATAGTGAAAGAATTAGGCTGCTTACATCATTACCTACAGTACATTACACTTCAGGCAGGCTTGCCGAGAGGGGGTGGGGGCATCAGGAGGTAACAGCCCCTGGGTCCGTGTTAATTAGGGGACCGCAGAAATGTGGGATAGATGTTAATGTATTCTCATACCTCTGTGAATGTACCATGAGTTTATGAGGACTTTAAATAGGTCTGATGACATACATGTCTCCAGGATATGACCTGGTTTAGAATCCCCTGTTGGGAAATGCTTTCTGTATGTTAGCAACTCTTTTCATTCTCTTTCTCTTAAATAAAGGTTGGAGAAGAGTTTATGTCCTCCAATTGTTCGGAGTTATGTACCTGTAGTGAAGTTTCTGGTGTAATTTGCTATCCTGTGACGTGTGCTGACAATGCCATGTGTGGCGTAAAAGGAGGTCAACGAGACTGTTACTGCCAAACAGGTTACGTGGGTAATGGAAGATACCAGTGTATGGATCAAGGTATATACATTTTCTCATTATACGGTGGTGGGGAACAGGATTCCATACTCAACGGGGCAGAATCATATTCTGCTTCCAAGTTTGGAGGAGACAGTCCATCGTTCAGTTGTACCTTGTGTGGGAGACAAACGTATATGAACACCCCCACCCCCTTCTCCCCATAAAATCCCAGTTTACCTATTTAGAATTCTTATCAGTTCTATTGGGTTTTAATCCCCTACCCCCGACAGACTTTACCCCCCCCCCCCATTGAAGTGGATCAACCCTCTCGGCTAACTTTTGAAGATTACCTGTTTACGTCATAGGTGGTAACTGTTTATTCGTTTGAGATATCAACATCCAATTAGTCATTCAGTTTTTATTTGACATATGTTTATTTAGTTACACTTATTTTGTTCTCTTTATTTTTATTTTATTCATTTCTTGGAGTAGAATACAAAACTTGCAGGATTTATGGCGACCCACATTTCCTGACGTTCGATGATGTCTTCTACTCGTTCCAGGGGGGTTGTTTATATACAGCTGTTCATACGTGTAGACCTCTATCCAGAGGTGCGCCTCCCTTCCGAATTCTTATAAAGAACGAAAGATTGATCCCGGAGGAGAAATACACTTACATAACAGTTGTCCAATTGCTGTTTGGAAGTAAAGCCTACCGAATGACTTATACTGGTCGTGTCAGCGTGGATGGGATAGTCATGGACAGCCATTTGCCTTACTCAGATGAGGAAGCTGGTATTGATATATCAAGCAATGAAACGACCTTGGTACGTATCAGAATGATTCCCTCAAGGTTATCAATTTATTCATTTTTACTATCGTAGTAGCGTCATCAAAAACTAGTCAGTCGTGTCTCATGCCTGGTAGTAGGATCACCGAGCATATAGGTAATCAGTAGAATAATGTCTATTACTTACGAAAATACGACATACGTAAGTGACAGTTGGGGCAGGTGTGATGGAGGCGGTGGCATGGTACTTATAGAAGTGATATGCTATCAAGTTGAAATATGGCTCACTGAATAACAGTATATTAAGGGTATCGGTACATTTCGTATTACTTGTAGCCAAATCATGTAGACATATATTATGGATGTTATTATTATTATTATTATTATTATTATTGCTGTTGTTATTGTTACTGGTATTGCTACTGCTAATGTTATGTACTATATTTAGGTGCATGTTAATGTGTGATGGATGCTATATAAGCCTATTTCAGTTTGTACCATATTTGGGGGCCATGAAAACGACACATTCAAGTTTATGATGATTAGTTTAACTTCTATTGCGCAAAACTCAAACATCACGGTTTAATATTGAGTTATCTTTATTTATGATTCTTCTTTGCATTAACAGTACCTTCGAAGTGTCTTTGGATTGGAAGTCAGCATCAGCAACGACAATGCACTAGCTATTAAACTCCCCTCGGCATATTTTGGTAAAGTATGCGGACTATGCGGTAATGCTGACGGAAATGACGAAAACGACAAAATGTTATCAGATGGAACTTTGGTGAGGTTCAAGTTTGTGGGTTATTCACTAGTTACTAATTTGATCTTCATAGCTTGTCTGACAATTGTCACTCTTGCCATGTGGATTACAGTAACGTGTTCGTGTTAGAAAACAAGAATTTCGTTGGCGAATGTCCTATCAGTATTTGAAATGTGATCGATTGTTGGTTTTTTCCACACTTCCTTTATTGAAAGAAGGGTAAGATGATACGTTTCGTCTGGTCTGCCTAACGGGACTATATTTCCAGAGGGAGGGTGGAGGGGTGGGCGGGGGGGGGGGCTTTCTCACTCTCCTTTGTTTATTGTTAAAAATGAATAAATTGGTAAAAATATGATATATATTAATTTATTAGCTACCTCGATCATCGAGCATATGTTATGCCGTCTCTTGTGATTTTGTATAAAATTGTATGAAAACTAAATAGCTGCTTTCATGAATAATGATGTGATACTTATTTTACAAACAGGGCAAGAAACTACCGTTTGCCAACTCATGGGCTTATGGCCAATGTGTTCCATTGGACGAGCCAATTGAAAACTGTGAAGAGGGGAGTGATGAATATGCAGCGGCTGTAGATTTGTGTAATGAAATCATACGGAAAGATGGTAAGAATAAAAAGTTCTACTTTGCAATAACGGAAGCTAAGTAGGGGCAGAGGAGGCGGGAATAAGATTTAGAATGCATGCCCCCCCCCCCAGGCATAGCAATAGGGGTTTAATTGGACCAAGTCCCCACCTGAACCTGGCAGTCAATTCTATTTAGAAACAGAGTATAGTCAATTTTATATATATGTAAATAAAATATGGTCAATTCTTTTCATACGTTTTCTTAGTGATTTAGTGTCTATTAATATTATCCTTTTATTTATAGGTCCCTTCGCATATTGTCATGACTACCAAAGTCCCCTTCCTTTCTTTCGCTCCTGTGTCTTCGACCTGTGTGGCAACTTGCCTGACACGGAGCTCTTCTGCGCAAGCGCTAGTCAGTACGTCCAGGCATGTGCAGATATAGGAGCAGGAACAGGTCTCGACTGGAAGAAGGATGTCCCTGAATGTGGTACGTGCCAAAACTTCAATTAAACATAATGAACACACCTTGGTAGGGGTAGGGGGACATACCACCGTCCGTGAGTTTGTGAGTGGGTGGGCGAGTGGGTGAGTGGGTGGGCGAGTGGGTGGGCGAGTGGGTGGGTGAGTGATGGCGATATGCAGCTTTAAATTTCACACTGACTTAAGTTTGTTTACAAAAGTCAGTTGTGTGACATTTATTACGTTTACTGTTTGAATAATATGAAGTATTTATTAATTTAAGCCATACAGATAATTTGACAATCCATGCAGATAATGTGCAAAGGTGTATTTTAATACTTCATGTTATTCTGAATTTCAAAAAATCTGATAGCAACATACGTACTCAATCGTTAATAAATTTCCTACCTGATAACGTAACGAAATATATTTACCCCCACCCCCTCTTCCCCACCCCATCATAATTCACCAGAAACGTGGTTTGAAAATTAAACATGAAGACATATATTAATTTTAATCTAAAGTCAGGGTATTGTTGTTACCATATACTCGATTTGACTCGAGAATTATTCAACCCCCCCCCCCCACCCCACCACACCCCAACCAGATTCTCCTGATTACAAGTGTCAAAATGTCATCCATGAAAGGAAAATGTTTTATCCATTCACAGCGCCTTTAGATTGTCCAGAAGGATACACGCCATTTAAGCGGTCTTGTTATAAGTTTTGGAGAATTAAGAAGAATTTTGAGGATAGTAAATCATTCTGTGAGGGGAATGGGGGACATTTAGTGACCATTACGTCTCGTGAGGAAAGCGATTTTGTTTCTGAACTAGCTGGGACACGACGAGTTTGGATCGGAGCCGAACGCAACTTTTCTGGTGAGTGGAAATAGTAATAAATCTTCAGTAGAAAGTTCAGGCCTATAGTCAACGCTGCTATTTGTTCCCAATTCATTATTACAGAGAGAGCAAGAGGTTTTAACGGACTCTTCTGTTTTTCCATTTTTTTACCTCTCACCCAGCCCAGCCCTTCTTATAACAAAAAAATATTTGACTACGGCTATTTGACTGCAGCAAGGCCCTAAAATGGAGGCTACTAGCAAAACATTCTATAGGCCTATACCAATACAGATTATACGTTTTCCCTCTTCAAAATATGGTAAATTTGACCGTCTAAATATTGTCATTGGTTCAGTCGGGCACTAATGACAGGCGTTGGGTTCATATAGGCCTACATGCAGTCGGGGAACAATTACTCCACCAGGCCCAGGACTCCCTTTCAAAAAAGATTCATGCCCCTGCCTATACAGTATCATTTAGGGGATTTAGAATTTGCCCCTCCACCTTTGAAATCCAAACATGTGCACAACACTGTACGTACTGGTTTTAACATGGTTGTAATCTTCGTACCAATTTATAGCTTATTCAACAATGTTACATCATTTTCAAGACGATAAAAATATGTCAATCTTCAACATCAATATGATCAGAGACTAGTTTGTAGCTTAGTCTGTTCCAGAAAGAACAGTTCGCGGAACTACCATGTTATGGCCTAGACACTATCCATTTGTAGGGCACACTAAACTACGGCCGAATCCGAAATTTCACCAGATGTTAATGTATCGAATAACTATGGATGATAAATCCCGATGATATGTTGTCATGCTGTTTTATGACAGTCTTAGTATTGAAGCATTATAGTATGAAAAAATTAAAATGTATCATGAAACTTACCCGCAGAAATCGACGAGGCACAACGAATGATTGGAAGCTGAAACTTTTATGGGCGGGTGTTGGTATGTGCATTTGGTATAGGCTGCTGTAATCTCATATTCGTTGTCAAATTCGATATTGTTTTCCATTTCCCAGCTTCGTTCCAGACGTACAGCTCATCTGGTGATGATTCCTACACGTTTCTACCGGATCGTATCCCAAGAGGCATTGGGTCTATACGGTTCAGTATCACGGCACGGAGTGACGCGTACATCATACTGAGCCCGACAATGGAGCCAGACGAACACACACCCGTGTATGAAATTGGTAAGGCCTAACAATTTCGAACGTTTGGGGATTATTCTAGTGCGCGTGCGCTATAATATTGGCATTACTTGCCAGGTGAACGATACCTACTTGTCTGGACTTTCAAACTTAAAGTTTCATAGAGTCTCTGTACATTTTTCAGTTTCAGAGGCTAGCTGCGCAGCCAACTTATTCTAAGCCTGTCATGGCGCTCACAGGCGCCCTCACTTTGTAGGTACATACATGACTATACTCCCTGGTGTGTTGTCCGCCCAAACAATAACACCATGAACAACCGAAAAGTTCTTCCTAATACTGCAAGTTGTAGGTACATACATGACTATACTCCCTGGTGTGTTGTCCGCCCAAACAATAACACCATGAACAACCGAAAAGTTCTTCCTAATACTGCAAGCACTCCACGCGCACTACAATACTGCGTAGTTGCAGGCAAATGTAGTTCTAGTTTCAGTTTGGTTTTGGGACTTTTCACGTATACTTAGTGCTGTCGTCTCTGTACTTTATGTAACATTGGTAACCATAAAATCACGCCCCCTCTATGATCGTGTGTCATGGTATTCTGTAGGGCAATGATATGCAGAAGTGCATGTAAGTTCAAGTTTCGCATTATTCATAAAAAATAAATGCAGGCTATGCTTATGATAATCCGCCACCTTTAACAGGATTTAAATATTTATGGCGATGGCGGCCAATTCAATAAATGTATACATCATACCATGGAATCCTGCAGTAACTAAATCTGTACTTTACATTTTATGGATTCTAACAGCAATCGGAGTTAACAGGAGAAATTTCATCAGAAGATGCATGGATTGTCCAGAAGATGATTCAGAGCAGAAATACCTTCTTGGAGCAAATACAGAAAGTCGTTTCTATGTCAATTTTCGCGATGGTAACGTCCGTGTTGGTCGTTATAAAATACGAAATATAAACCTTCACTTCATAGATCAAAATCCATTCCGTGTGTATTATGTTGGATTCAAAACGGTTGGTGAAGCAGGCACGTGGAAATTCTTTGACAGTAAGTTACTCCATCGCTGTATCTGTTATATATTAATGAATGCACTGGTTTATAGTAACTAATGGTAGTCCACAAGCATACAATGTAGCCCGGCCTTACGAGGGCTGATTTTTTTCACATTGTGAGCTGAAAGTCCATCCGAAATGCCTCTTAATTTTTGATTAATGTGTCCCTTACTGTAGATATAAGTGTTTGAAAACTTTTATAAGGTCTTCTACGTGATTATTGGGTCTCAGTGGGTGGAGATGGGGGAGGGGTGAGGGTGGGGTGTTACGTCAGTATACTCTCCAAGTTGTTGAACTTCCCTTTGTAATATTGTTATTTGCTTTAGCTGTTGTTGTGCTTGGCATCCATTGCTTCCACATCTATTTTCGGTAACTAGGGACACGCCAGTTATCAAACCTATATCTCAGACATATCAAAGAAGAACAGTTTTAAACCCTAGTTCAACAATCTAACCAAAGAACATAGGGATTGAACCATGGCTTAGCTATAAACACGAGGGACATTGAGATAAAACCTAGCCTAAAGCTATCACCTAAAAGCAAGAACATATTAATAAAAATCCTTCGCTTTGCTATCTAAACTAAGACCACGAGGATTGAACCTGGCATAGTTATTTACAAGAAGTACATGGATTAGCTTAAATATCTAGTAGACGGCCCACCTTTATAGCGTTGCTATAACTAAACCAGCAAAATACTCACCCTAAAAATGAACGAAAGACTGAAAGAAAGTTGGATTGACGTTGGGAAACTTAAATTTAAGACGTCTTTACTTTTTCCTTTCAGATGAATTTATGTGGCTGACTTCTGAGAGATGGAGTTATGACAATTATCGATACGGAGAACCAAGTAACTACGACGGCCAAGAGAATTGCCTCGAGACTAATTTCGATTCCAAGATTGGAGCGTGGAATGATCACTTCTGTAATCACAAAAAATCGTTTGTTTGTGAGATTTAATAACTTGCATACCACCGAATGCTACAATGATTTGAATTAAATAGACTAGTCTAAGCTATCAGTCGTTTTCATTTACAAAACAATTAGCTCATCACTATAGAAGCATATACGAAAGTATAAGAAATGTATCCAGAGGCTTTTACTTTCGGTTCAAAAGACAAAACAAAAATGATATCATGATTTTATGCGAAGCTGTATCTACAGGCCATCACATGGCATTGTAAAAACACTCATTACTCAACCAAAATATTATATATCATCTCAATATAGCTTGATATTAAACTAAGTCAGTATATATGGCCTGCAATTGTCACTTTTGCGTTAATTTAATTTTCGATTTATTCAATGAAAACGATAGTTTAAGGATAACATATTTTGGTATGTTTGACTTTCTAGAAAAAAATATGTTAGTATTTCATCCAATCATCCTTGTATATCATGTTTTTTGTAAGGGTTGAAACTAATACATTATATTCTAGTTAGAATAAATTTTAACCCAATTGCTTGCGATTTGACGTTCATAGACGATCTAATGCCATTACGAGATTATCTTCTAATTAAAAGAACAGTCCATCCATTATGAAGGTGAATCAATTTACATAACAAATCAATTCTTATTTTATATTGTATCTTTGCTATGATATTATTAACACTTAAATGCTGCTGGAAATCAAACTTTCAAAAAAGTTGATTTAATAAATATTTCATGTTTTTCTTCTCTTCTCGTTCACGCAAATGACCAATATGCACGTACAGTTTAACACACCACAGTTTAACACACGTACAGTTTAAGACACCACACCACCACAATGAGATAGGACTTTTCTTTGCCTAATACATGAAAGAAAAATCCATACGCGCCCGGGCATATAGTAAACGGACAGGTAGAATAAGTGGAAATATTCATAGATAGCAACGATGGGTGATGTTATAAATGAATGTCAGAGGCGCGGCCCCCATTTTGTACTGGAGGAAAGGGAGGGAGGGTGGGGTGACTAGATAATAGTAGATACTATGTCGTCGAAAGCAGGGGTGGCCACTCGCCTGATTTGACAGAATGGAATTAACTTAAGGTGCAAAATAGTGCTATATTTTTAAACAATGACGAACGGTTTACTGTTTATTTGCGCATTCATACATACATGTTATATATTCATGTCCTTCACACTATGTGACGTGGTTGTGTTTGTGCAGATCTGATGAGACTTTGTATATAGACCAGTTGTTTTGACCGCGTCTTCTTCTGTTTTATATCTATTCTTTTTATTACTCACTTGAGCTGATTAACACTTGATTACATTGTAAAACGCATACAAAATGACGGTGGTTGTCTTTAGCATTCAAATTTTATCAAAATACCTTATAAAACCACTTCACATTTTGACTTATTTCGTTCAAAAGCTATATCACGGTCAGGTCTTACATAAGATATAAAAGAATATCCAAAAGTTTTGAGAATATTGCTGAGTGAAAAAACTTATATATAAATGACACTCAATCTGCACTGGCCTTACTTTTCCAATTTTATTTTACAAGTACCTTTTTGATCAGTGAATACCCTTCCTATAAAAAAAAAACCAACACGGGCCATTTATTTAATGCACCTGTATACACTCAGTGTGACCACCAAATTTGGCTGAGAATCAAATGTGCTAGCTAATCAATATATAGGTTAAAACTTCAATAAACCTTAAAAAGTCAGCTGATAACATAGCAGTTATCCGATATTTTGGTGATGACTGATGAGGTTATCATGTATTTAGCTGGAAGACTGCAAACGCAAAGAAAAGGGCAGGCAGAGGGTGTATCGGCGTTTTCAATAGGCGAGGTTGCAGATAAAGTACCTGTTTGGCTTAAGTTTGTGTTATCACTAAAATCTCTAATCCAATGTAATGTTAAGTTTATTACAATACTTGCATACACACAAGAGTAAATCAAATGTCCCAACTTTCAATTAACTTAGTTCCCTTTTTACAAATTACCAAAGACAATTTTATTCTTATTGTGCATTGATGGTTTGGTGACCAAACACTATCAGGAATGAATGATAACTTAACGGTTCATACAAATTAATTATTCGCTAACACCTATGGTTGTATAACATATTAATTTTAAATACTGATGTCATACTGATGTTTAACACAGTCACATGCGGGTATATTTATCTGATAATACTGATATGTTTCGTAATATCATGTAACAGATGGTTTTCAGAGCAGAAAATATCAAAATTGCATCCGTAATTTCATGTTATGAATAGATTAAAGATCAGTTTATGTAAACATTCTTAGTGATACCATTGGAACTCATTGATAACATTACATTTAGAAAATAAATTTTAAAAGTGCCGAAATTGTCTTCATGTTAAAAACATTTTCAAACCTATGTAAAATCTATAAAAATTGGCAGCAACCCAAACAAATAAAAGTTAATTCTGTCAATATGTAATTCTCTTGACATTGCTTTAGGTTTTGAGCGAGACCAGGTGTAACATGAAAGATATAGCGTTTAATTACACAATGTTATAAATATTACTGTGGTTTGCAACTTTATAAATGACACTTATCATTATTAATAACTTCGTCATTCATTTCATTGACAGTAATTCACAAATGAATAACTCTGAAAGACTTTAAAGAAACATGCAATTTCACTGCAAATAGTACTGGGTTAACAAGATTATATCAACCTGGGGCAACATACATTTCTTACAACCCTGCAAACAGCATTTTCAATGAAATCAGAACAACTCAATGCATATCAGATTGTAAAACAATTAATCATAAAAAAAATTCCTGTTATTCCATGATTATGATCAGATAACTACCTAAAATTAATAGAAGGTGGAAAGAAAATCATTAACAAGATAAATGAAGCTGTTATTTGAAGATGACTCTCAATGATTGTTGGACAATAAATCCATACAACATTAAAATAAATCATTGTAAGCTATAACTGTTCTATGCAAGGCTGACCAAAAAGTCACATTTCCTAATATGAATAAACTATTACAACTATTTGCATCCAAGATATAAACGCAAAAATGACATTACTGCATTGACACACACAGATGTCTCATTGTCAGAACACGGCTGAAAGCAGGCTTGTAAGGCACTGCAACATGCAAAGGAATATCTGAACACAGGGCTGTAAGATGAGACAACCCCTTAGGTCTCACGGCTAGATCACAGATGAAAGCAGAGCTCAAAGACAATGCCACACACAATGGCCTCCCTGTCCCAGCAAAGCAGAAAAGAGGGATGTAAGAAAATAAGACAAACAGCACCGCTTCAGAGCATAGCTGAAAGCAGGCCCCCAAAACACAACGGCCTCACATGTCCCCTAACAAGGGCAAACAAGTCTAGAATAAAGTAAAACACTTAAAGGCTGCACTGTAAGAACACACCTCAACTATAGGAAACAGAACAAAAGAGCAAAAGTCTTATTGTTGGAACACAGCTGTAAGCAAGGCTCAAAGACAATGAAACACACAAAAGGCCCCAATGTCCCCCCCCCCCCGCAGTTGCAAACAGGGCTAGGGGACAATGAAATAGAGAGTGGCCTCATTGTCAGAACACAGCTACGGGAAGGGCTCATCATAGACAGTGAAACTCATATACGCGTACAGTATGTTCCTTCCCAAAATTGACAACTGAATTGATCATTTTCTCTAATACCTTAATGGATACAGCTTACCAAATGGCCTTCCTGTTACAATTCACCTCACAAATGAATTTCAGTACCTGTGATAGACCTACCAGTTTCATTCTCCTTGTCCAATGTTAAGCGCTGACAACATTATAACAACTTTCGGAGTACAGGAATACTAAATACTCCATTCGAAATCACCAAAATAGGCACAAAGGCATCTTGTAGTTTGTTCTCTTATTATTTTGTTTCTGTTCGTTAAAATTATTCTTTCCTTTCGTTGAAGTATTCGTGCATTGATTCTATGGTAAGTTTCATATGATATAAGCTATCTGGATGGGTAGCCTTTGAATGATGTAGAACGTATTGACTGGAAATCCAAGGCGTACTTATCGTCATCTCCTCCTCTACCAGGCATCCCGGTCCTCCTTCTTCATCCTTCGGTTTAAATGTTCGGATTATGTTACCAGACAGACCAGCATACCAGATGTGGTAGTGAATATGGAGTTCCTCTCCAGGCCTGAAAGGTGGCAACAAAATATTTATGTTGAGTGTTGTATTTTATTGTATTGGAAAGAACGGTGTAAAGAAAGATACAGAAGAATTCAAAATTTAGTGGGTAAAGCATTGCTGAATGAAACTATTATCGCAAATCCTTTTTAATGAAATTTAAGAAAATATATATCACAGAAAGAATACTCCATAAAATACCTCCACTGAAATTATACAGAATCAAAGGCCGAGCTAAAACATTACAATTTGTCTTGGACTTGGTAGGTCAGAGTACATGTAGTGAGGAAAGACAGGTAAGGCAGCACATGAGACGACCACCTCAAATGAAAGTGTCTGCATTATTTCTTTTGGGTAACAAAATGACCGCCAAATTATTATATTATACTAACTAAGTGATGTACTGAACAAGAGCATTGGTCTTTTCATTAATACTAATCCTGGGAAACAAAATCTTCTCCACGTTGAATAGGTAATCAGTATGGCACAACATCTGCTAGAAATTCAGATAATGGTCACCCAGTTACAAATTTCAACAAGCACTTTCTAAACATGTCACTCTAAAAGCAGGTTTCCACACTGAGACATTTAATTGTCTATTTGTACAATCCTTGATGGCTGGGGAATCTTTTGGAAAAATTAGAAACTTCATGAAAGTACTTTTGAAAATTTCTATCAATTTTTAGAGTGCCATTCAAAAGACCATAATACTGTCTTTATACAAGTCCTGTACAAACATGAATTTACAGTACACAAACATCATTTAATATATATATATATATCTTAATATTTTCAATATTCATCAGTGGAAATGACACAGTCCCCAAGTTAGTACTACAGAAAACACAAAGTTACTTCTGTTTCATACAGTACAGTTACTTCCCTATGTCAGTTATAGCTACATATAATGAAATTCAAAAGTACATATCATACACATTTTTCAACCAGTAGAGAAGAAGAAGAAGGGCATAAAACTTACTTTGTGAATTCAAAGACAGTATCGAATACCAAGGTGTACTCCCAGTCGAATAGACCCAGCGGAATAACTTCTGTGACTTCGTACACTTCACACTTGACGTTATCATCTCGGGTATACTTCTCTTTCACAACCGCTTTCTTGCTGGAAGTTTGGAGAATATTTCAAGGATTAACAGCGCATGTTTATCTCAAGAGAATATCATGAGGAATCCAGAGTACCGGATTTATAACACAGACTTTAAATTCTACTATTTTTTTAATCAAACCAAGACACAACATCATGATGGAGTACGTAACAAGTACCTTTTCTTTGCAACATACTGTACAATGTGAGTTACGCATCTAAACCATGAAATGCACAGATTATAAATCGTTCACAGGATGATGCAGATTGAACTTGTTTCCTTTTCATGGTTTCATATTATTAATCTGTCACGATATTATAATTTTGTAGTGATGAAGATGATACTTATTGATGGAAGTCAGGCAAGGATATGTGGCTTTATACAGAAGAAACTATTAGAGTAACTGGTGATGATTCTGAAAGAAGTTTGCATGAGGTCATTATTTGCTCAGAACTCTGGTGGTATTCTGTGGATTTTTTTTATTAAAACAAACAGAAAATTTGCATAATTTGCATATACTCACCCATACTTGTGATTTTTCATGTTTAGTTGGATATCACTGACTTTACTGTATACATACTTTGGATCTCTATAAATGAAAATACTAGAATTTAAGTTGACATCTGTTGGTCTCAAGAGAAAGTACATCCCAATAGCGACCAGAATCACAAAGATGGCAGTTTTTAAACCCATGTCTGACAGGTATGGAGTATGCAAGGGAGCCGCCACAGTTGAAGACCTCTGCATTGAAATAAGAAGCATGAAAATTTGTATCATGAACAAGACAGACTTTCAGTCAAGAAATTATAATATTGTGTTTACATAGTTAGTGCAAAGGTTGGTTCCCATGTGAGCACACTGGAAGAATCCCTTAATACCCCAGAAACACCGGTACGGTTATACTGTAACACAGGAGATTGGTTTACGAACCTTTGTTTGGCATATATTACTTGTTTTAAAACTTGTTGGGATTCACATGGGGATCAAGACCCAAAACATGGCTGACGGATTGTTCCCAAATTCTTGTAATACAAGTACGGTACAGTACTACCTTAGAAGTGTTTAACTTGTTGGCATTCACATTGGGATCAAGACCCATATCATGGCTGTCGGATTGTTCCAGTTGGTTGATATAACAGTGTCATCATTCTTTTTTTTCTCAAATTAGGCTATTTTGAGAATGACACATGTAACCACAATGCCTTACTTATTTTATTTAATGAATTACTGATAACAGCGGATTTCTACAAAATGACAGCAGTCAAGTGTTTTATGGTCGTCATATTGTGTTGAGAATGGCAATCACAAGCTTAGTTACAGATAAAACAAATGGAAGAAACTGATCAGCACAATATGGGACTTGATTCTTATTGTAGGCTTCAAGTTCAAGTACAATATTGATTGTAGTTTGCCCTACATTACTGCACTTAGGCTAGCATTAGGCTTGTATCTCGATCTTACCTAACTCAGGCCACGTAAGAATGCTAGGAACATAACTTAAAGGATATTATTCTGTACTAGCCTACTACAGTAGGCACCAAGCAATCCTTTCATCATCAAGGGCTAGGGCTACTCCTATACTAGTCCTACTGAGTCCTAGCGTTAGAATTGATAGTTACATAACGTAAAACCTATGCACGCGAAAGGATGCAGTGTAGGCAAGACTGTTCGAATACAAGTTTACAAGTTACATAACCCCCACCTAATACTGCTTTTCAGAAAGTTTTCACGGGCCCCAAGAGCCTTACCAGTTAATCTATGACAAAATAAAGCTGGATGGTCCTAGTCCTTCGCTTGCTTGTTGTATGCAATCTGTACTCTTCAAAAGCGTCGCGTTGTGGTTTGTAATCACAGAAATTGTGTTTGTATTCGGTTAATCATAGGTCTCCGAACAGGCTGTAACCTGGGGTGCATCCATGTACGACAAGTTCCATTCGTGTGGTGTATCACTAAAGCACAATATCTCCTCGCTTTTTCTACAGCAGAAACTGGGGAATGGAAAGGCGGAACACTACCCGGTCACCTTAGTTTTTGCCTTTTACTTTTATTTGATACTACTTTCAAATGCTCGTACATTGCATAGAAGGTTGAAAATACGGTAATGGGAAATTATGTGCGTTTGTTTCAGCTACCATACCAGAAACATTCCAGACCTTTGTCACTGGATATCATTACAGGCAAAGACAAAAGATTTGACCTTAAAAGAAAACAGACATGTATACCATAAGGACAAGGAGGGGTAGATATCTTAAAACAGTCCTGTTAAATATACACCCAGTCTCCCCTCCCTAGGGTTACCAGTCATGCGGAATTTTAGCAGACAATTTGAAATTTGGTGCACTGTCCTTCATCTGGCATGACCTCTCCTTGCACCCATGTAAGTCTAGCATTCCTAATGAAAAGATTTGAAGAAGAAAAAAGCATGAAACTATTACCCTCACTAAACATTGCCCTGGTAGCCAAAACCAATTTTCCCATATTTATCTGTTCGGAATATGAAAACAGAAAAACAATCATAGGTACAAGAGAATTTCACTTTTTTGTAGTCTTTTATTATTCTTTGTTACATCTCAAGGTAAAGCCTTGATGTCAATAAATTACAACCAATTAAAATGTATTGAATATCATTGCAACATGATACATGACTAACATACGATAAATAAGACATTACTAAGACCGTAACAAAAAAAGAACCAATGTTAAGTTGTTAGATGTTGCTGGAAACTTTGCTCATTTTATTCTGAGACCATTTCTGTTCTGTTGAAACACCTATTTAAAGAATCCTGGTGAGTTTTTGCTTAATTGATTTAAAATCAAGATATGGATCATGAGTATGTAATACCTACATTTTCAATAGAAAGTTGCCCACTACAATTATTTTCTACATTTTTAACAAAAGGAATAGACTGAAGTCATTAGGGAGGTCTTTTGTTCTTTCTTTTGTTCTTTCTTTTGTGTTTTCTTTGGTTTCTTCTGTTTTTGTATTATTTTCTGAAAAAGCAACAGACTATTCAGATGTGAAATTCTCCTGTGAATTATTAACACTGTATCACAATTGTTATTATTTAATTATTGAAGAAAATATCCTACTGATGAAAATCCCAAGAAGAAGTTTTCCCCAAAATTACCACAACTTCCATAATCTCACCTCCCCCCCCCCATCCCCCAAGCCCCTCCTACATACACATACAACCCAATCTCCTGAAATCAACCAAATACTCTAAAATATGCAACTATTTAGAGGCAATTGAAAACAAAACCAAATAAGTCAAATCAAACGAATACTTAATTATGCATATTTCTCTTTTCCAAAATTATGTTATCATATGTATATGACTGCTATTCAGTGACGTAAAATCAGTTTGTTTCTTAAGGTTTCAAACATTTGTGCGTTCAATTAAATAATTGTAAATTTCCATGTAAATAATATGAAAGTAGTTTTCTTAATCTTTTAACAAGAATTTTTCTCACTGAAAACTGGTGAATGTGGTTTTGCACAATAACACAACATCTTTCCAGGCTGTCAAATCCATCTCCCTTTCACCCATTTCCTCCCACCCCCCCCCCATCTCACCCCCACTCCAGAAGAAAGAAAAATAGAAAAACTATGACTGGCCATGAATAACCAAATTTGACTTCTATTGCTGCCAATCTTAGAGCATCTGCTTTCAGGCCTGACAAGAGATGGTTAGGGCCTAAAGCCCTGCAGCCAATGGTCCATTAGGGTTCCTGGCAAATGTTGGATAGAGAATAATGTACTCTCAATTTTCTTAATACACTTAAAAGTTTAGAGTGCAAAGTGGGAGGGGGGAGGGAGGGGCAGTGATATAGTTGTCCTGGGGCCCAACTTGGCTT
>JAIPMN010033196.1:0-11182 GCA_020650975.1 Apostichopus californicus
AAGTTAAAAAAGTACCTCTTTTCGGTACCCCTTCCTTTCCACGGAGGGTATGTGACGGGGCTGAATTTTTGTTATGTGGGAGACGAGAGTCGTAGCTACGTGTAGACAACTCATACGTTAGCATTACTCTTCGGGAAGGGGGTATAGTCTATACGTGTTTGAGGTCCCCCCAAAAATAGTTGTTTTTCACCGGTAGTTATAAACGTTTGTTCAAAATCCCGACTTTTATACTTTTGAGCGTTACCATGGTTACTGGATCAGTCCGATTTCCCCCATATTTTCAGGGTATCACCGCTAGGGTGTCCCCTTTCCAAAATATGCTGAAACTTGTAGGTGCGTCTCTTCTCCGGGGTGGTAGGGGGGGCATTTTTTACAAAATCAAAAAAGTTCATAATAATTAGTGTTACTATGTATTTTGTTATGTGGGAGACGAGAGTCGTAGCTACGTGTAGACAACTCATACGGTAGCATTACTCTTCGGGAAGGGGGTATAGTCTATACGTTTTTGAGGCCCCCCAAAAATAGGTGTTTTTCAGCGGTGGTAGCTATGATAACCCTAAACAAGGACGCCAGCGCCGACGTCAAGATTTGAGTAGCTTTTTTACCACCTTTAGGTCAAATGGAAATCAGGAAAAGTTCTAATCGATGGATAGCCCCGTCTGTGACCTTTTATCACCGGATGTCCCGTTCCCACCTGGTCCCCGCTTTTGATGTAGCGTGACGTCACATCGACCCACTTTTCGAAAATAGCACCAATGGATTCGGCATGTCCGAAACTATCGGGAACAATATTTTCATGTATTTGGCAAGTTTTCTAATTTATGACGTCATCGGTGGTGGCGCTATTTTCGGCGAAAAATTAAAATTCACCCAATTTCCTCGAAATTCCAGATTTAGTTTAAATGAATAAGTAGAGATTATGTAAACGTCGTTTGATCCGCTTCCGGTCTTTTAATGTTTTTTAAATTGTTTTTTAATATTTTCTCACGAATATTTTAATTAGGCCGCCATTTTGTCAAATATAGATGAAATTTTGTAAAATTTACAGAATCGATATCAAATGTCCCCACATATTTTTGCTGCTATTTACAAGGCAATCGGTCATCGAGTTTTTAAAAAATCGATGATATTGCGTTTGGTGACGTCAATTCCGGTCAGAAACAAATGGCCACAAAAACGTGACATATTTTGTACAACCTCAATTGCTTAGTCTTCGGTGTGAGTTACAGGTCGATAGCTCATTCCTCCCGTCTCAGAAACGCACCCTTAGTTGAAATTTTAAACCGCCCTCATTCCGGAAGTAGACGACATAAAAAATAATAAAAATTATCACGTGATAGTACGCATCGAGTTACATCACGCCCTAAATTTTTGTCTCGAAAAACCATATCGTGTACACACAGGAGTCGAATATGCTTACCCCAAGCTAACCTTAGGCAAACCTAGGGGTTGGGGTTAACTTTGAATGGCAGCCATCTTGGATTTGAATGACCTGAGGTCCAAAAAAAACTTTTTGACCTTTTTGAAAAAAATTGGATGAACTAAATTTTTTACCTCCAATTGACCTTTGACCCGGTGACCTCATGGCCGAAATTTTTCAGGTGACCATTCCTTATGACCTCACACGTCATCGTTGCAAGTTTCGTGGAAATCGGTCACTCTCACGATTTTTGACATTTTTGGGAAGGAACGACATTTTTGACCTTTCACCCCCCATAACACATGAACTGGAAGTGACATTTACTTGCCCTTTGCATATGTCAGTGCCCTATTGACCCTTAACATCCACAAGAAATTTGGAGGTCAAAGTTTACGAATTAAGAGGTAGTATACCAAGTCAAGTGCATTTTTTGGCTGTAATAAAAAGTCAAGTGACCGTTAGTGACCCAAGCTTTGAGGGGGTGACCTATGACATCAGTCCCACCCTTTGACCAAAAAATGAACCTATGGATCCCCCACTTTTGGATATAGACCCCAAAATATGGACACTCGGGACCTAGAAATGGACACCGGGACCTAGGTACACATAACGCTAGCTATTTTTATGGTGACTTGCGGTCAACTTTTTTATGAATTTTTTCACTTTGGGTCACTCTACTCGTCCAGGCGCATGTTTAAAAATAAAAAAAAATTCGTGGGGGCAAACATTTTTTGACCCCCCAGGGAGGTCCCGGGGGGTGGGACTGACGAAAAAAAGTTGATGTTAGGGGTCGGAGGTCCCGGTTGTCCATTTTTAGGTCCCGGTCGTCCTTTGGTCCTAATTAGGGTTAGGGATCTGCTGTTGTTGTTTGCCGCTATCATCAGGATCATCTGGAACAGCAGATGCCGCCTAGTTTTCGATGGGGACGTATGGAGGGCCCGAGGCT
This sequence comes from Apostichopus californicus, assembly GCA_020650975.1. Lineage (NCBI taxonomy): Eukaryota > Metazoa > Echinodermata > Holothuroidea > Aspidochirotida > Stichopodidae > Apostichopus > Apostichopus californicus. The sequence continues at coordinate 2,367 of JAIPMN010033196.1, forward strand.
GTCGTCCCCCTCGTGCAAAGTGACATTAGGTTGCGCATGGAGGCGGAGCATGCACGGCTTCCCGACATTGCTTTACGTAGACGCTGGCGCAAGCCTGTCCGGATGAAATTCGGGGTGAGTTACCTGTTAGGTGTGGGGGGGGGGGGGTTGTGTGGTCGTTACATAATATGGGTTGGGGGGTGCTGGTTTGTAGAGCTTTATTGTTTTGGTTCTGTTGGCCTTTGGGTCCGTGTCCTTTTCACGTCACGTTAAACGCTACAATATATACATGTGGGTTAGTGACAGATTTCTGTTTGTGGGTTTCAGTTGGGTTTTTGGTGGTTGTTATACAGACTGGGATTGTTTTGGTTCTGTTGACCTTTGGTCCGTGTCCGTTTTCTTTGTACGTAAAAAGCTCACGCTACCCACATACTAAGTTTGAAGTTAAACCAACATTTACTTCCTGATATATCGTGTTTACAAGGCTTTCAGACTCTGACCTCTAACCCTTGACCTCCATGAAAAACAGTAGGGATCCATTTACTTACTAAGGGCTACCCACATACCACGTGTGAAGTTTAACCAACTTTCACTTCTTGAGATATCGTGTCTACGAAGATTTCTGACTTTCACCTCAAATGACGTTTGACCTGGTGACACCCACTGGTTTTCTCTGGGCCTTGTCGTTTCTAGACTGTCGCTGTTGGGTCTTGCAATCTTGCTCCTCTTCATACCTCCTTAGCATACTCAGCAGAGAGATGAAGCCTGGGGGTCGGTGAGCCTGTCTCGTAGTTGGAGGGTTGTGATGAGCAGATCGTCAAATAAGAGCCCTCTGATAAATTGCCGAAGTCTCATGCGATTGACATCTCCGGGAACCAATCCTCCCTTACTTAAAACATGCCGACTCGCACTCTGCAAACGAGAGGGGTATGCTCAGGGTTTCTCTTCATTGTTCTGCTTCATGCTATGGTTTTTGATTAGCAGTTCTTCTCCACTCTCGGTTGTTCCAAATACTGCCTCCAGGGCGGCAAGGTAGTCCTCCGAAGTCGCAGATGGGAGATCCTGGGATGCTGGGGGACGTAATGATTCCCTGATCCTCTTACGTTTCTCAATTTCTGGCACCCCAGTCCATTCGGCCATGAGACCCTCCACCTGCTCTACACAAGAGCTCCATTCCTCTTCATCTCTGGACAGATTGTCTTTCCCAGAAAAGAACTTGAGGCGTCGGTAGGAAGATGCGAGAGTGTACTGCAACTCTGTCTCAGGAGTGGTATTGTTGTCTCGGTAGCCTACTTCACGCACTATCATACGCTCCGTTGAATCTGTTGACTGTAGGCTTTCACAGAGGGGTATAATTTTGAATCACAGCTGTTCCTTCGCAACCCTAATGGTTGCATGTTTTCCAAATTCTTGGTCACCTATATCCATCTCATACTCGCAAAGAACAAGAGTCTCTGTCATCCCCCCTCGGGTTACCTCTTTGCGACAAATCCCCACCAGTAACGCTCTAGTGATAGATTGAGTATGCCTAGCTGTGAGCAATATTGCTCGTGTCTCAGCCACATCTTCCTTTTTACACCACTCCGTCTTGGCCATACTTACCGGACAGCTCTCCAACTGGTGGTACCTTAATCGCTAGTAAAATATAGTGCAGCAAATATAAATAACAAACAAGGGAACCACACTCCCGTCTCATATAACACTCAAATGCTGCACTAAACTCTTGATAACCTTTTTTTTTCAAGAGAAGTGTATTCCCGGATAGGCCCCCAAATGTAACCCCTGGTTCTTCCGCCCTCTATTTAGGTTAGAGTAAAAGCCCCTAACGCAGAAGAAATAAAGACACAAAAAAAACCCAACACGTACTGAATTTAATACGGTCAGGGTACTCAACTATTGAGACGGGAGAACGGAATTCCCCCGTTTGAATACGGTGTGGTATACACTTAAATGCTATAACAATGAATGCTATCCCACAGTAGTGAGATAACCCCCTTCTAGATTAATACACCCCCCGTTGCATGCACTTATCCCCAGCTAGACTATATAAATTTCCCCTAATTAATATCGCGCGTTGACTGGTCAGTTCGCGGACATCACAGGCTCAGGCGAAGTTCCTGCGACCCTCAAAGTATGGAGACCCGGTCATCAATACCAGTCTGGAGAGAAGGTTACCAAAAAGTAATAAAACAGTACCACTTCAATATGCTTAACTACTGTTGCCAAACACTTTAAATCTGATGAAATCAATATATCAAAGTAATACAACATTGAACTTCTTGCAAGAGTGTATAAACTCCACGGTAAAACATGAGATAACCCTTTCCCAATCCGTACTAATCCCTTATCACAATAGTATACCCGTTTGTGTACAAACGCGGATCACCAATATTCTGCAACAACGCCCCCACTTGGATATAACACAAAGCTCAGGTCTGTACCCATTGGCATATTGCTAATGTTATTTTATAACGAGCCCACGACTTCGGCATGTAATGTTATAAAGGGACTCGCCAGAGAGAGGTACTGAGGTATCTTGATGCCGTATTTTACGCTTCTTCAGGAGACGTCTCGAACGGGCGATAGAGGAAAACACTGACAGTTCTCACAAAAACAAGTTTACAAGATAGGATTTGATTACTGATTCGTTATAATTTCTTCTGTCGATTCTCTTCTGTAATTAAATAAAATGATTAGTTTGCCGGCAAAATAAAAACAAGTAGACATGATTATGTCACGGAAGTGACACAGACCCAGCCATTTATCCTTTCATGACTTTTGACCCTAAATTTGTAAATCTTGTTTGTTTGTTAATTTTTGTTTATTGCAGTTGATTTCAAACCAATGGGTTTTTGTTTCTTTTGTTGGTTGTTTTCTAACATGCAGTTTCTTTTAAGAAGGCCTATTTGCTTTAAATTACATTACAATCATGAGATTCAAAGCTTTTAATTGAAATTGGATTTTGAAAAAGGGTAAATCTGCAAAGTGGGTGTGTCGAATAGGCTACTAACACATTTGCGTAAATTTTGACCCCACAAGCAGAGGTCATATAATAAGGTAGTCATTGACTTTTCTTAATCTTTTATCAAGGCCTACAGGATGGCACATTTAGTTCTGTGTTTTGACCTGGTTTTCATTTTTTTGGCACAGTTAACGTATATGACCCTTGTGACGTGATGCATGACCTTCGACCCTAATTGAGCACAACCCAAAGATACTGACTACAGTTCATTCATATACCATATAGCCATAGGTCAGATGAAGAGGTCACCATTGACAAATTTCAATTTTCTGTCCGAAGCCAACATGCTGACACTGTTACTGTTGCCATTTCAGATTGTTTGAAATGTGACCTTTCTTTGACCTCTTAACCATATGTCAGACGAAAAGGTCACTGTGGAAATTTTGAATGTCTGCCAAAGTACGTGAACATGATGATTTTGTTACTTTTTTCCATTTGGGGTTGTTTGTGATTTGACCTTTCTTTGACCTTTGACCCCTCAACCGTAAGTCAGACAGAGGTCGCTGTGGACTATTTTGGATGTCTACGAAAGGTGAATATGAAGACTTTGTTACTTTTTCCATTTGGGGTTGTTCGTGATTTGACATTTCTTTGACCTTTGGCCCCTTAACTGTAAGTTAGACAAAGAGGTCAATGTCAATTGAGGTTATTTGTGATTTGACCTTTCACCCCTTAACCATAGGTTGGACGAAGAGGTCACCGTGGACCAGGGCTCAAAATAATTTTTTGGTGACGAGGGCTCTTTTCAGCACAAGCAGATTTTTTACGAGGGCTGTTTTACTAATGACGGAGGCTCTGTTTGGTGTTGCGAGGGCTGTTTCTCCTGTATAAATTGTAGCTACAAATTGATTACATTTTACAACATTTTATCGGTAAAATTTAGTGTTTGCACGGGTTACCCGGGTGCGAATATTTTTTCCCCAAACTGAAATTATTCCTCGATTCTGATTGGCTCTCAGCGAGCCAATAGGTTTCCGTACGTATAGGTTATTAGGCTATATACAACTAGTTAACAAGTTAAAGGACACAGATATATCGACAAATGCCTTTTTTGTGTACACTCACTGGCTGGCACACACTCGCTCGCCGTCTTCATGGCGACTACATATTCGACTACGCCTATCATGATTCATTCACTGAATACATTTTGAATTTATGATTATAAAACTAAAAGTATCGCAACTCCTAATGTACACAAACACCTCGAATATATGTACATCGGCTACATGTATACAATTACAAATGCACTGTGTTGTATACTATACACAGTACAATAGGCTACTTTACATGTGCTGTGTACAGCGGAGTCAAGCGAGTAAACAAACGATCGAGGACTGCCTATAATGGGCGCAGTAGTTGCGAATAGTTGCTTCATTGTGTTAAGAACACTATATACTTTCGTTCATATATACCTACCAAAAGTTTTGGAAAGTTGCTAATGTGAATATCTTGAATATTTTCGTGTTGATGTTCGTGTTGATGTTCGTGTTGATACTGATATCGACAGAGTTTGGAGGGATCCATGTTGAATACTAAAGTATATCACGTGCTCGCTGAGAGCCAATCAGAATCGAGGAAATAATTTCAGTGTCAGTTCAGTTTTTTAAAAAATATTCGCTACCCGGGTACCCGCCCGACGCGATACTACCCGGTTCCTAATTTATTACCCGAATCCTACGCAAAGGCAGATTTCCCATTGACTTAGTGTGGTGTTAGGCTACCATGTGGTTGAAGATAACAGCAATAACGAAGGTACCCGCCTGACGCGACACTACCAGGTTCCTAATTTATTACCCGAATCCTACGCAAAGTGTGATTTAAAACAAAAATGCAAACCGATGGTTAGGCAGATTTCCCATTGACTTAGTTTGGTGTTAGGCTAACATGTGGTCGAAAATAACAGCAATAACGAAAGTATTCCATGGATATCTTATAACTGCGTCACAATTTCAGCGAATAAACAGATGGTTAGGCTTAGCTAGATTTCCCATTGACTGAGTGTGGTGTTAGGCTACCATGTGGAAGATATTCATTCATTGGTTTATTTGATAGAAGGAAAGGCTGACAAGAAATTTTACGAGATGTTTATGGATTATACGGGATAACTAAAAAATAATAATCGCTAGTGGCTTTTTACTAATCGTTTATTCCAAATGCGATCAAATTGCGCGAATCGCGCAATCTCGCGGCTAATGCGAACCCTGGGCCTGCATAATAGATAGTAGTAGTAACAACTGTTTAAGAGCTAAATTTAAGAGCTAAATATTTATATGGTCTGATCCAATAGACGTGGAGAGCAAGCATAAGCAGCGGCGGCAGTGCGATGTTAGTAATAATGTTAATTATATGAAGTTAATGAAAGAAACAAAAGCAAATATAAATTATTGAGTAAGGTATTATCCCTTACAAAAAAAACCCATTGAATTTCCTATAAAAAACACGGGAATGAGCATTTCCTATGGGGTTTTAACGGGGAAATAACCCACGGGAAATTTGAGTTTGATACACGGGAAAGAGCATTTCCTATAGGGTTTTAACAGGGAAATAAAATAACCCACGGGAAAAAACCCACAGGAAATTTTCTCCTGGGAACAACAAAATCCCACAGGAAAAATCCTGAAGAAAACGGGGCTAATTGCCCGGAAAATCCCCGTAGCTGGTTTAATTCCATCAGATTATTCTTTCCTATTCGCTGGAACCGGAACATATTGGTGATTTTCCCATTGAATATTCCTGCAAGAATATCCCCGTACATTTCCCTTTTGACAGCATCAAAGATGTTCAATATTCCCTAAAAACAAAAAAAAAAAAAAACCAGCTTTCCCAAGGACCAACACTTTCTTCATAGTGAATTGGTGTCAAGGTAAGAATGAAAGCCTCTGGCAAGTGAATTGAGCTGTGGAACTATCTGTTAAAGGTAAAAAATTAATGGAAAAAAAACTAAAAACCTTTTGTGAATAAAATCTATGTGAACTACATAAAGAAAGTGGTTAAGTTGTAAAAGTATAAGAAATGTGTATATATATGAGATTAAGTGGACGGATGGATGTGGACGTAAATTAACACTATTTCTGCTCCTCCAGATGGTAGGCCTTCCTTTCATCCTTCATCTTTTCGGCCATCTTACTCCTTATAGCAGTCCGAGACACACCATTGAACTTTAGTAGCGTCAGCCCTAAAAGAAGAAAGAAATTACTAGGCATGAGATTTTGCATAGTCAACAAACTTATTTGCCAACATTGCATTTTCAGAAATCACAGAGCTCTATTTTTTGCAACAATAAAGATCTTTCCCCTAAAAGGTAGGTTTAGTATAAGGAGAAATTACTGGGATGAGATAACACAGAACTTGTCTTGAAAATGTGTGACATTGATTGAATAGAAAAATTTGGAAGAAGTACAGCTGTTTAGGGATGCAGAAAAACTTAGGGATTTTAAGGGCCACCAGCAAAGTATGTTTATAAAATAACAACGCTCAGAGCTGTAAATGACTCAAGGCCATACTTCAACTGGTTTTAGGTTGTATCATATGTGGAGGGTAGTTGACTAATAATTCATCGGAACACCAAGGCCGTTGTGATTTTAATAGTGCAAAGGCAATTTCCCTTTTCATTCACAGCTCTGCAATATAATATTATTCACATTGTACTTACTGATCATTTCTTCCACCTTCATTTCGTCCAGCTTATTTCTGGCATCTCCACTTTTTGACTTCCCAGTAAGGGAAGAAGTTGCCATACTCTCTCTGGTAAAGCCTGTCCGCATCAGCTGACAAACCAGCTTCCCATAATCTTTTGCCAGCATGGCCTTCTCCACCTTTACTGGATCCAAAATATCAGATAGAACCTATGATAAGAAATTTGGTGAAACAAGATTACTCAGATTAGAAACATTGCCAGTTGCTCAAACAAAATGAAAACAATAAACCATTTAAGTTCACCCTAAAGGTAATCTGTATTGGCCACACATTATATATATATTTTTTTATTTTATTTATTCGCCATTTTATCCAGGGTTGCTTATTCAGCAAAAGCTGGTTTCCAATAAGGCCGTGCATTTTATAGCATGCTAGAATTGACAGAAGTCTTCAAAAGTACTTCGCCAGAGGTCTTTACTCTCCAAATTTTTCTCAGACATTCTAAATGAACGCTCAAGATGACTGGATACCCCAGTGAGGTAAATCCTCCAAGGTGGTATTAAACATTTCTTTAAGAATATTGACAACAGGTGACCAGAATTGAATATCTAGCATATATTTGACAGGTTTTGACAAATTATATACACATACCTGTGTTCTGTCTATTGTACCTGATGGCTTTTCAGCTAACGAAGATGGCGTTGATGGTGGTGGTAATGGTGTTGATGGTAGTGGAAGTCTTACTCTAACTGGCGACTGGATAGGAGCCGGTTGAGTCCCTGTGGTCTCCAGAAGCCGTTGGTATTTCCCAAACAGAGTTTGAAATTTGCCTAATATATTGGGCAGTCCTATGGGAGAAACAATTAAATATTGTTAAAACTACTGGACACTGGAATGCTGAAGAAAAATGAGATCTAGGATGAGATATACGGACAGTCACTAGAACAAGTTGAATATTCCCAGCTTTGGTACCTGCTAGAGAGAAAGTAGATCTGGAGCCATTAGCCATGTAAGGTCATGCATTATATGCAATATTAAATCTGAGTTTCCATCCACAGACATATGTTGGGAATATAACCTGTATATTATTATTAATTGTGCAAACCAAGAACAGTAATTGGAACACACTTTCACTGACATGAGTCCAGTTAACCTACAGTACATGAGCACAATATAGAAGCTAGCACAAGATACATAATTCCTCAGAAACACATACCTTTCAAAAGGGTTCTTTCCAATTCTTGTATTTTGTTTTGGGCAGCTTCCACCTTCTTTTCAGATTCATCACATCTGTCTTTCAAAATGTCGTTCTGCCTCCTCAAAAATTCTAGCTTCAACTCAACATCATCACTCCCATCATAATGATCATCGGAATATGCTGAGTCTTCATCTTGGCAGCTGCCACGTTGACTCAGGATGAGCTCGATGATGTCCTGACCTGCTGCAGACTTTGCCTTTTTGTGGGGGTTGACATTTTTCTGTGAAAATAATTAATTGATAACACTATTACTAGCCATGCTACATTGCTGGGGTACTGTTGAGTGCAGCATACGTTGACTCTGGAATGCAAATCTTAAGTTGATCTTTGGGGGAACGTTAAAAAAGAAAGCGTCCAACGTACTGGACCAAACTTAAAGCCAGGATTGTGTGATTGGGAAGTTGCAATATTTGTTAATTTCCTCTTACTTGTAATTACTATAACAAACTTCTCTTTTTTTATTCTTTTTTTTTGGGGGGGGGCGGATAAGTGGGTGACTATACTCTTGCCCTAAACAATCACACCACTTAACTAAATATGTAATTAGTGACAGAAAGGGTTATAGTTCATACCTAAGAGACTGATTGCTCTCGTGGTTCCTCCTCTCTAATGTCGCACGTAAAATCGTCTGGCAGCCTCGACCTTTAGGTGAATCCGAACTGCTTGATGGTGCCGGCTCAATCTGTCGCATCTGTCGCTCCATATCTTCTTGTCCTGATGAAAACATTAAGGATAGTATATAATTATACAGGCTAGCATACGGTACCTTTAAAACATTTCAAGTTCCCAAACTTATACCGTTCTTCCAGTTTATGCCTGGTCTTTATATACACAACTTCAATATTGGGCCTGGCAAATTGTTTGGGTTAATTAAGTCAATATATACTATAGGCTATAGCCTAGGCCGACCTATATATAGGC
>JAIPMN010033206.1:2008-15098 GCA_020650975.1 Apostichopus californicus
AGGGGCAGGGACAGGAAGAATGATTAACATCAATTGTCATATTTGTAGATGCCACAGAAGGAACAAAACATATAATTTCCTTTACCTAATATTATGAATCCCACGGTCAATGTACTGTAATTAGTGTCAAGTTTGTTGATGTCGAAAATCCTCTTTTGGTCATCTCGTGAAATAACTGTAGGATTACATAATCCTCAGTTAGTTCCATGTGATGTTCCGTTTTCTTCCTTCTTTCTGCTGCGTGTCCCTTTAATATACTACTACCATTCCCCTTGTACTTTCATTCCCCAATTTCTCAGAAGGAAAACAATATATACGTGTATAAAATAACTTAATGAAGTGTTCAACAAGCTACTGTATGTAGAAGATCTGTTGTATAGTGTATTTTGTTACTGCAAGTAATATCTTGTCTTACTTGTAATTTGTAAAGGTTTGAGGTGTTGTAGGAAGGTCAACACACTGCCTAGTTTTAATGTTACTATAGCAACAGGTGTTTGCATCTGAGAGGAGGTGTTTTTGAAAGAATGACTTTGGCAGAAGTTTAGTCTTGATGTGTTGTAGACCAAGAAAAACAAAGATTGTGTTTTTTGCCGGTAATGTTGAGACTGGTTCTTCTGGTTGTCAAGATTTTTCAAAATAAAATATGCAAAATGGCTTATTTTTATTCCTGATATTGAGCTATGCATTGCATCTGTTTTCAAGGGAACTGACCCAATAGTCTGTGTGTTAGACTATGGAAGTATTATCCTGACTCCATGGTTAGACTTAGTAGTCCAGCCACTTTAATTGATGAGCCTCAGATATTTAAAGGCTCATTTCTCCGGAATTAAGTTGGTAAAGAATTTATTACCTGGACTGACAGCAATGTTGGTGTTTTTGTACCTGTTTGCTACATATATGAAGATTAGTTTTATGCCATCCCTTCAGTAAAACTAGCCGGTAAATTTCCAATTTTCGTTTAAAAACCATTAAAATTTCATTGTGTAATTTGTATACATAAGGGAAAATATTTTCTGCATATATGCTTAAGTATGTCTGTTGAAGATTTATGTTAAATGGGATAATTTTAAATTCACACATTTGAATTGTCACTTTGAAGAGTTAGCTGTTGTTTAGTTAGGCTACTTTACCATGCAGTGTTTTCATAATACAAAGGAATCCGGGATGTTGCACTGTGATTCCTCTGTTAGGTTTCATTTTTACTGCTAAGCAGTTGGTTGTGTTTATCTCACTGTAAAATCATGTAAACTCAAAATATGTTATTACTATGCACAGTTTGTGGTGTAATACTATAGTGCATTTATTATCAAAACCTGCAGCAGGTTAATACTTATTGCTATAAATAGATATATACCTGTTTGCTGTGTATAGTACACTTTCATAGTACATATACATATGCATATATTCTATTTGCATATATTTAAATTACCAGCTTACTGTACATACCAGTTTTCACAAAAGGACTGAAGAATATCCTAACGATATGTTAGTCTTTCATTTATATGAAATGTGAATGAATCTTGTGGAGAATGTGTTATTTTGAGTCAGTTATAGAAGTGAAACACAACTAGCTGTACTGCTGTTACAGGGCATGGTTAAGTGTGTGGCTATTTATCACTCTTCTGTTGTCCCTCGTATCTCATCCTCTGTCACTTCTGTTACATCTCTGTCCAACCAATCCCTCCCCCCCCCCCCTCCCTCCCTCCCATGACACAAACAAACTAAATGCACACTTACAGTAGGGACATAGTGGTAGACATAAATGCTTTACAATTCATTATACATTTTTTCTTTCTTGGGGTCAACTTTACAATCTAATCAGTTGAAATCCATATAGAGTTCAAACAATGTTATTGGCTTTGTCATTAGGATCACCCTCCCCAACAAAATGTCAACTATTCCAGAACCTTCAACTTCTTATCATCAAAACACGGTCTGTTGGAAGAGAGACTTATTAAGTAGGCTTAAGATTTTGCCATCACAAAAACTAAGAAAACAGAAAATTAATTTGTTTAGATTAGGTGCGATTTCAGGAATTGAAACAACTTAATGGCAATTTTTTAATTTTTTTTTTATAGTATTGCTGTGAGGTTAGTGACATATAAATCAGAACCGTATGGAAAGAAAATTGAATATGTACTTTTCATATTCCCTGCCATTTTCGAAATGAACCAGGCTAATTCTGGTGACTTAAGTCTCTCAAACTGAATTTCTACTCCCTTGAATAGCCACAGTATTTGTGATCAAGTTTATTCCGTGAAAGGTTTTGTTCTGACTTTAAATGAGTTCGTATAGCTGTCGGCATGATGATTGATTCCGCTCACTCAGCAAATTGAGAGCTTTCAATAGCCAAAAATTTGAATATTCATAAAAGTATAACATTAATTTAACATATGGGAAATACTAATTATTACAGCGATAGCAATAATAACTTTAAGCCATTTTGAATTTTGAATTGACAGTATATATGGAAATGATTGACAATAATAGCTCTCTCAACTGATAGTTTCAAGTCAATTAAGATAAGTTATCAGAAACAAAGCGTCTGGCAACATCGTTAACTTCTCAATCAACAGATATGATCGATACCAAAATATCTTGTTTATTTGATCTGCTGATTATGCACGAGTGAAAGCAACGATTGGTTAACTTGTTTCGTCAGACAGTCTTTAATTGCTAAAAAGAAACCCTCCCCTTAACGTCTAGCAAAGATAGGCAGCAAATTATTGTATGCCATGTTGGATGCAGATGGCCGTTTTGGATAGTTATCTTTGAAGCACTTTACCATTAGCTTATAAGCAGGCATGGAGGAATGCTACTGTAGGGTGATATTAGCATACGTTACAAACATCACACTGTTCCTTCACTTGACGAATTCTATCAATGACTGGTATGGATTTAGTTCAGTTGAAACGTTTTTCGCCTCGATTACTAGCCGAGTAAAATTTACCAAAGTGCTTTCCTCTGTGTTATGTTATCCTAAATTTATTCTGGATCCAGAAAGGAGGGATGGGAAAGGGGTAATATAAAATAGTCAATTTTTAACAATCAACAGTTACAATCATTTTGAGGAAGAATTTAGACCTGTGTCTATCATTTGGTAATAGGTTACCCTTGTTCGTCCTAAATACAAATAGTTAGGACAGGGTAGGGGCAGAGAATGGTTATCATTTTGCCTTCTAGAGAAACGTCTATGGTTCATTTCCAGCCTTCCACTGTATGCACTTCCACACAGAATAATTGTGTATCAAGATATGTGTTCCCAAAACCGCATCACTCACACTTTTGACCCATCTCCTTTTTCATTTTTGTGTCACCTTATCCCCTATATCTTTAAAGAGCCTTCTAATAGAACATATAGATGTACTTTTCAACACATCTCTTGGATTGGTAACCATTCATGTTCCATTTCTGTCCTTGACTCACATTCTTCCTCAGCTATTAGAGAACTTCTCTCTCCACCTCTCTCTCTCTCTATCTCTCTCTCTTTCCCAGCAGGAAATCTCTGTGAGTCATGTGTTATTATAACATCCACCATTTTCTCTCCCTGTTTCCATTGTTGTCTTAACTAAGAGGGCTCAAAGGGCTTACTTATTTGTCATCCCTGTGTGTTTAACCCTCAGGAATACCATCATCAATGTATCTAAGCAAAATTCTCTTTACCAGCTTTTGCTCTTCAATTCCCGCTTTGAGCAAACTGACATTGTCACTTTCACTGAGCCCCACCACTATTTAAATATCCGCCTACTATGTCAAGTAGAGAAATTTGCTTACAAATATTGGTTGTGGACATCATTGTGTGTGAGTTCCTTTTGATCTTTGATCAATTAGTTGGGACATGTTTCGTGAATGTAGAAGTTTTGTGAAATTGTTTGTAGAGGTTTGTTGGTACATTTGAAGTACTGTGGTTGTTTTGATTTATATTTTCCAGTGTTGTACTGCCAGTGGGTTGAAAGGATGGGAAGCCCCAGGCCTCAGAGAACTTAATCTTACTCTTAAAAGAAAAACAGGTGCACACAGCAGCATTGCATTAAACAAGTGACAGGTTCAATGCCATGAAGAAGATGTGGGAATCTGAATTTCAAAAGTGCTAGTCCGATCTCGTAACTGCTCGCTTCCCTCTTTATGCCCCCTCTTCCTCCCCCCCCCCTCCCCCACCTCTGTACCTAATCCTTACCTCCAGGGCAACCAAGTTAACGGTCACACCCCTAATCATATAGAGAAATACAAGGAAAATGATCGCCACAAGCTTTACAAACTGCAAACTCTCACGGAAAAAAAATGTTACAAGTTACTTCTCTCATTACCATATTAGGTAAGGTAAACTAAATTATTTGAATTGTAGATCCATACGTGAGATTTTTTTAAATTTTTTACCAAATCTTTACCCGAAGTGCAGATCAATCCTTTAAAAAAAAAATGAGAATTTATTTTAACTAGAGTGTACCTTTAATATCTTCATTAACAACAGCATTGTCCCGTTTTTTCAGCTGTTTTCATATATATTCAAATTAGTCACTGGTATGCATTTCTAACCCGACAGACATAATTATATAAACCGATTTATTTTCTTAGGGTTCAATGTACAAGAAAGTAAATATGGTTTTTCCTACTTTTTTCTTGTCACATGCTAAAGAACTTTATGACTACCGTATGTTAGATCTATTAGAAATTTGTTCATCAACAGGTTGCTTACTTCCTGGATATTTCAATGACCCTATAGATTCAATGTTTTGCTCACTGAAATACTTGGTAGAATCATGTTTAAAAGTCATGTATTTGTCTTAACTTTTGAGTATTCATAAGAAAAGTAACATGATCTTCAAGTGCCAACCTACTTTCACAAAATATCTCAGGAATTGTTTGCGAGTATTTTGATATTCCAATATGATCCATGATGTCTCTTTTCTTTGTTATGATAAATCTTTGCTGTTTCGTTTTCATTTTACGCAGTCTGTAAATGAATGATATTGTAAATCTATATATTCATACATAAGTCTGGATTTATGAAAGTCTCATATTTTTTTTGAGTAGAAATGCGCCTTGTGGTGTTAATACCCGGATAGTTCATAAGTTCATATAACATGTTATTTTCTCCACCCACCGATAGCTAAAAATGTCAATATCGGAGAACTTCTCCATATCTGCATAGTAGTCACCGTTGAATGAATGTTCTCAATGGTAAACAAAAACAAAAATTGGTTTCTGAAGATGATACAGTGTGAGTGAATGCTAGATTTGTTCAAGCAGAGATTGTACTGTACCTCCATGATACAGGTATAGTTGCTCCCTGACTGTACAAGGTAGTTGTTTCATAAATAAACTGGTGAATGATTAGCTCTGTGTGGTGACGAGTACGTACTCAGTTCTTCACGATGGGATTTTTTTTTATCTCTCAAGCGATTTTTATTGTCTTCGCTTTGGTCATTATGGTCATGCAATTATCCCTGTTTTCATTTTCCACTGCTAAAACGATCACTCTATCACTTCCATGACAAAATAAATTGATCTGGGAAGAACACTTGTTTGATGTGACTGACGTCAAGTGGCTGCAGTAGACTGAAGAATTGTGACTTATTTGGTTGGATTGCTTCGTTGTCATTATTAAAAGCTATTGGAATATGAATCTGGAACACTGAAGTTTGTCTTTATGGGTGAAAAATTATTAGAGTTATTAGAAAATGTCTCTGTGGGAGGAATTTACTGAGCGAGGACAAAAAATGTCAAAACTTGACTTGATAATATGTAGTATGCATTATATGCAAGTTGTATTGTGAAAGGCAAAACTGCTGTGAAAGTTTGATCTTCAACAGTGACCAATATTCCATACGTTATAATAGCTGTCATTTCCTTAGTAATATCAAATTTGATAATAGCTTCAGTTCTGAAGCCCTGTATGTTGGCAAAATGAAGGGAAAAACATTTGTGTAGAAGCTATGTGGCTGGTGTGTTTCAAGCTTCTTTATCACAATGGTCACATGTGAGATTAATAAATATAAAATAAAATTAATATAAATTTGGAAACAAGAAAATCAGTTCTGTGGAACCTGACCTTGGTGGTCTTCCTTTCATGGTTAAGGGCAGGCCTGACATTAGGGGCATCAGGGGGGTTGAGAGGGGGGGGGGGGAGGGTAGGGTCAATTGGTGGATCCAGGAAAATGTGGAAGAATAATGTTTTCTCATAGTCATAATATATTTATAGAACCTGGGAAGACTTCACATATGGGGCTGGGTGACATATTTGTCCCTGGGGCTTGACCTCGCTCTCAGTGATCCTGGGTAGGGGGCAGGAATGCTGGGTAGGGGAAAGAATGCTGGGTAGGGGAAGGGGAAGACTTATGATACATTCATCACATGAATGCTGTTGGTCAGCCTAAGAATTGGGATTAGGGAGATTGAATAAAAGCCTTATACTGTAGTAATCGTGGGTGAATCAAATAGGTTGTCGCACATTGCACCTCTGTGATGGTTTACAGAGAAAACAAACATTTGGGTGAGGAAAAACTATTTAATTACTCCTTGCATTGAAGAGTGTTAAATGTGTTTTTTAGGTGATGTCCCAGAAATCAAGCAATTTATCTCCATTTGAAACAGAATTTCTGGTTGCATAATATATAAAGGAAGATTTCCTTTTCTTCAAATCTTCAAACCTTCAATTCTTCAATTCTTCAATTCTTCAAACCTTCAATTCTTCAAACCTTTTCTTCAAATCACACATAAAGTCAAGTGTGATGCAATGGCATAGGAATAAAGGCAAAAGGGTTGTAGGACTAGTGGGTGACCATGAAAAAGGACATAAATAAGAACTACTAGCCAGGTTAATTATTATATATTCCTGTTCAGACTGTAAACATTCCTCCATTTAATCCAACGTTTTGAACATATTGCAGATTCAGTGATAGTCACAATTCTTCCAGGATTTTGGTAGTATTGACTGTTCTATGCAGTGGTTATGTTGATGGTGATACAGTGGTCATCTTACTATCTGTACAGTTGGTCAAGACAAGTTTAGTATGACCATATGTTGCTCAGGATTATACAATATGATACTGTGTAACAAAGTAATCCATAAGTATCATTTGTTGCTCTCATTTAGTCCACCAGCCACTTGAAACTTGACTTGTTACTCAGAGAATTTTCAGGGAATCCTTTCATATTTTCTCTCATATGGGGAGTTCTCTCATATGGGCAGAATAAGAAACGCCACAAGTCGATAGATTGACTCCGCAAATTACAAAGATTTATACAATTTATATTCGGGTATCCTAAGCAACTGATGGTATGATACTCGATAAAGCAAACACACTTCTATGCAACATTTGTAACTTTAGTCCCCATTGGACTAGTTTGGTTTTTACTCTACATTTATTAAACTGAAGAACCCATCTATGTAAATATTGTCAATGAATATAGATTAATTTATACACGTTTTAACATTCCACTATTTTAACTAATTTAGTTATTTTCACTTTTCTTTTGGTACGTGGATCACATTTTCTTTTTCGATTTTTTTTTATCGTTACCTTGAATGATATGAGGGTCTGAAAGGAAAGCTAACATTTCTTGCCGGTGAAGGTTAGGACATGGAATCGAAAGACCATTACTGATGTAATATTGAAACACTCATATTAACGTCGAGATATAAGGGACGAGGTCATGTGACAGGTGCAATGGAAAAGAGAGATTTGACAAATAAAAGACTGAAAATGAAATGAAACATGTTTTGTACTTTTTATTCTGATTTTCAAAGCTTTCAGTGGTACAGTGAAAATGCATTTTTTTTTCTTCTTTAAAGTAATATTCATCTTTTGCTTGAATGTGTTAATAGTTAAAATATTACAACCTCTTCTGTAATAATACCCAGGGCTAACTTTATATTATAGATCATCAATGATAATCGAATCTTGCCTGAAATGGCAACAAGTATATTTACAGTAAAACAATCTCAACCCATGGCAGACCTGTTCTTTAAGATACAAAACTGTTGTGACATTCAACTTTGCTGTTCTGATAACTTCATAAGGAAATTCTGGAGGAAAAAAAAAACTCTGGGAAATAATTTAAAAACTCAACCCTGATAATATCAGGGCAGCGTTGGTAAGTGAAAATCAACTGTAAACATACTGCGTGTCTCCATCCTCCAATAATAGATGCAGGGCAGATGAAGATGGATCCCTTTGTCTGTAACTATTTGCTCAAAATTTCTGACTGAATAAAAACCATCTGTGTTAATTGTACAATTTGTACCAAACATATAAAAACTGAAACTATTGTTGATAACCAAAGTCAATACTAAAAGACAACAAAATTATCAAATTTGTAAACTAACTATCTTTTGGATTTTTCGGAGAATGTTCAACTTAGGCACGATGGAACAAAATTGATTTTGGTGTCGATTTTGGCTTTGAACAATAACTTAAAGAAAAAAGAACGATAGTTTAAAATCCATGCCATAGAATTAATTTATACACACAAAACAGATACCAGATGTTAAAGAACAATAGAAAATAACAATTCGGAGAAAGAGTGGTGATTCATACACATTTACATTAGTGACAGATAAACATGTGCATATTCCTCTAGTGAGAATTTTAGTGATTAGTTCATACATTAATAGTAACAATGGGTACACATGTGCATAACTCCAAAAAATTGTTTCTAAATTGTAAAATTTAAGCTTTTCCAAGTAAAACTTTTGTTACTTCCATCAAACTCATAACTGAGCCTTTCTGATGGTTGGTTTCGAGTATAGTGTTGTTATTCTTATATGTCCAATTCCTCCCCCCCCCCTATTTAATCCCAACTCTCACTCAGGCACCACGATGAACCTCCCCCATCTCCGCCCCCCCCCCCCAATCTTCTTCATACACACCATCAGTTCAAGCCTCTTTGCACAAGACAAAAATATGAATTGTCCTCAATTATTCCTAATATTTTATGAAATGTTACCTTTTTAACTTAAACCAAACATTCATCTGACAGATATTACACACATTGGATTGTCACAACTAGTTTAACCTTATTAATACAGCAATGTTATGAATTTTATCGGTTATTAATTACATTTCATCTCAACATATGACAGACTTAACCTCTTGCAATTTCCTCTCAACAATTAATAACAAAAGACGTATAAAGCAAAAAATTTGTTATTATTGAAAAGAAGATATTGCATTTATAATATTACACCCTGCATATAAAGTACAACATGTTTTTATGTATTTTATTATTGTTGAAGGCACTGAAATGTACAAACAAATGTGAAGCATCGCTAAGCAGAAAGTGGAATATTAAAATCAGATTGAAGTTATTCTGATATTTTTTTTACAATCATTCACACAGATCCATACAGTCAAAGCAGACAATATTTGGTTATGATTCAGTAATGGGTGAGCCGGTGCGGTTCTTTTTGAAATTTGAATGGAATTTTTTTTGTACACAGGACCCTCTTACCATTTGACAGCAAGTTTGTTGTCAAAAATCCAAAATATCTTTGTCATGTAATTCTTATATTTTAAGCAATGACTATCGACTCCCCCCCCCCCTCACCCCCTCCAGCCCCAATCATTGCTAATTATTAGCAAATCCTAGACATTATTTTGTATCCAACCTTTCTGAAGACTCTTTTCTCATTTAACGTTCCTCGCAACACAGTCGTGGAATAACCCCACCTGGCTATGATATTATCTAAGCGTCTTCTGCCTATATTTTTATTAACCTGTATAGATTCGAAGCAGCTCGAAGTTCCCCTTTTAGCCTCTCATCTATTCCCTTACCTATGGCAAGTGAGTCACATTATTCTACGTCAATCCGAGCCCTTGCCCTGGTGACATTTCCTTCAGAATCCGCAGGAGAGCTTTATCCTCTTGAATCGCAGGGGCTGGCAATTGTAGCAATTCGTATCGAGGAAATGGTGATAAATGAACACATGCAGACTTAAAGAGGTCTACTCTATATGCCAAGTATTAGAGAGGGACTATAAAATGAGCTAAAAACTTGTAAAATAAGCTAATCTGGCCTCAATATTTTCAAAATTATAAGAAACATTTTGAGCAATTGACAGTGTTTGGAGTTATTCTTTTGATGATATTCAAAGCTTTCAGAGAACCTTGTGAGAGTGACACACTTTGAGCAAGATTAAAGAAAAAATTGGGGGAGGGGGGTATAATTTCAGTATTATCAAGCAGTACTTCTGTTTGCTCCATATTTTAAATAAAGAAACTAAATTGTGACTTTTACATTTTAAAGTAGTCATAAAATAACTGAAACAAAGGAACTTTATTAATTTAAAAGTAACGTCGAAGAATTGCAAATGTTGAACTAACCTTGTCATAAATAATGCAGAAAAATGTCTAAACATAAGGGGTGCTATTAAAATATGCGCAGTATAAACACAAGAAATGCATTTAAAAAATCTTGAAAATAATATTGTTAAACAGAATGATCGAATTTCATATCCTATGCAAGTAAAACAGTAAGATTCATTTTAAAGTACATTAAATTTTGGCAACTGAATGGATTAAGTCACAAATTAAACAACTATTTTTTTTCCTGTTATTATTATTATCACATTCAAATGTGATGAACATGCTGTTACTGTATGTAACATTGAATAAACATCAGAAAACAGTTCATAATTATTTAGAATGTTGGTTCTTATTATACCTTCTCCTTGATAGTGACATTTTCCCTAACAGTGAATGATTATGATCACAAAAAAAAAGAATAACCAAATCTGGTCACCTCAAATCATGCAAGAATCAGCCGGTCGGAATATTCCACTATAAAGTAGGGGTGTTTTGTATTTTTGTTGAATATAAAACAGTCATTGTTTTGTCATTCTCAAATTATTTTGAGAATGACCCTTCACATCCCTTAGCTGACCTATTTTAATTCAATAAATTAATATTAATCCCTAACCTATGCCCAAACTTTTACCATTGTTAAACTCGACTCTAACCTACAGTATTATCGAATGGAAGAGCAGGACATATCATTAACTAATACACACTGGTTTCAAATCCCAGTTGTTACTTTCTCTGAGGATCTTCCATATTTGTATAATAATTTAGCCTGCCATTTGTTGCAAAAGTGCAAATCATTTTAATGAATTAAACACATTTTGATAATTTTTTCATGTTCTTTGTTCTGAGTGGTGATGACAGTATTGCTATCATTAGTTATTACATCATTAATTCGTGTCTGCTAATTATTACCAGACATAAGACACAGCTTGAATATTGCTCGTTGTCGTGTACTAATTTGTAATCGCTGCCAATTTCACTGCACTGGTAATTTCCCTTCTGTGTATTATACACTGCATATATAACAAGCTGTGCACTATTACAAGGTTATCTTTTCAGCCGGTGTGACAACTGGATTTGTTTTTCGTGAATAATCAAGTAGGTCGCGATATGAAGTCATTTACAGGTCACCGGTGTCATCTAGATAATTTACCTATCTATGATTCTGGTTACCCAAGCATAGAAAAGCTAGGAGGAGTATCGGAACAACTAGAATCTATTTATTGTTAGGAAAAAAGTTTGTCTGTACCACTTTCATGCAAAATAATAAAACATGACAATATTGGGCTATTGTTATTACACGGTTAAACTAGTCTCACTACAGTGAAAGGGACTTGTACAAGATCAGTCATTTTTACAGTTACGGTACACCAAGACTTCTGCCCTCAGAAACAAATCATATGGGGGGGGGGGTGGGGGAGGGTACTTAATGGAGGGCAATCAGTAATGGAATGTTAGTAACTTATAGGTTGATTGTTTAGTCTGATATTAAAAGCCTTGAAAAAAGAATTTTGCATAGTCTCTTATAAGAATGAAATTGCTACTGCCTCTATTTTTGTAATTCCCAATACCGATGGGAAGTATATAGTTGCTGGCACACTGAATGTAAAATGCTCAATTTGCTTGTTTCACAGTTACAGCCAGCTATAGAATATGACATGAAATAGTATACTGGGATGTTTAAATATTCATAAACAAAGAAAAACATACATTCAATGGAGGATAAAGCAGCAGTTTAAACAACATGGGATAAAAATAAAAAAGTCTACTTCATCAAAAGGTAAAAAGCACAAGTTTTTTTAAGTTCAGAAATTATGTTTGCACATCTAGATCTAAATATAGCACCAGAAATGAGCCTCAGCAAAGGGTTAGAAGGATAAAAGAGCAAAGAAAGAAATTGTGCAACAAAAGTGAAATGAAACAACATCTAAAAATAGGTACAAAGCCAATTTAGTGATACAGATTTCTTCTTTTCAAACATTCTGTATATTGACAGAGACAGTGCTACAACAGGGGTAAAGTAAAAGCAGCTTTTTCTTTGTGGTATTTTATGAGCGACGATACCTAAGACCTGTCTCTACACAATTTATGCACTTTCCTCATCTACCAAACCAAACCTACAAGATTTCAACCCTGAACCTGTAAGACCTATTAGGGAGAGCGTTAAGGGAAAGAGCAAAGTTATTCAAATAACATTCTCTTTCAAAAACTTAATAAAAACAGGAGAGGAAAGGCAGAACACTCGAGACAAGGGTCTTAACTTCCCATAAGATTGAGGCTTCTTTAATCAGGAGCTATAAATATGCCTAGAATGACAGATCAGAGGAAATTCTTTGCTTGCGTGCAGGATGTCAAAGATACGTAAGGGGTACGGCTAGCACTAATTAGTCTGCACTTTTCTTTTGATCTTTTTGTATCTTCCCTTACACATACCATTCAGATGTAGAGAGAACCCTAGGGTACCTTTAATCTTATCCATCACTGCTGCTTACTTTCTTGTGAAGCAAGGAATGATAAAGGTTACAGAGTTAATTTATACTCTGATTCTAATCCCCATCCTTGCCGTCATCAACATTTATCACGACATTAAAGAATACTCGTCACATCGAGTAACCCCCCCCCTGTCTCCATACAGTACAGACTTCTAAATAGCTAAACTGATTCAATTTTCCACATACAAAGAGCAAAATACATTGAGGAATTTTACATGGTACTATAAAGGTATTTAATAACATAGTCTGTGGTGAATATTTAGACATATGCAGCAAAAGGAGAGGACAGGAACA
>JAIPMN010033215.1:0-17913 GCA_020650975.1 Apostichopus californicus
TCTGCTTCAAATAACTAACACTCATGCTAATAGAACAAAGAAAATACCAATTTCAATACTGAAAACTGCATGTGTTGATTTTCGTGTTGGTTTACTGTGTAAAGGCCCAAATACATGTTAGAGAGTAAAATATAAATTCTATGAAGTATAAATTGAAGCCCTAGTGTAGCCCATGTAGGGGGGGGGGGGGTTAGGCAAGTGCTCACCACCCTAATGGATGCCAGTGCTTGTATATCTTTGAATACCCTATAAATGTGTTTATTTTAAACAGTATTTAGCTCTCAAATATGCAAGGAAGAAATGTTATCATGACATGATAATTGATAAAGAGTGACAGGGGAATTTAACTTCCTTAACCATGCTTGCTAGCCAGCAGTTTGGTGAATCAAGTCACAACAAACCAGATTTACTTCATTCTTACCATTCCTATGGAACTCTGTGTACATCAAGAAGTGTAGGATACCAAAAGAAGCTTGATAGTTTCATACAGTACAGTAGGTCCTGATCTCATCTATCCTGTACAGTCTCTGTCTTCATATTCACTAGAGGGTTTCTTCCTACGGTTGAATTATTACATCATGGAGCCGTTAGAGCCTCAGTGACTTCTAAATCAAAAGTGAAACACTAACATGAAATCAAATTAGTTGTTCAGAAATTTCAGATGAATTCAGAAACAAAAGGATACTCACAACAAAGAAAAACCCATGGTAGCAGTTCCACTTTGATCCAATTATTGATCTTTTTAATTTAGTGATTATACACATAGGCGTAGGAGGCGGGGGGGCTGGGGGGGCTGCAGCCCCCCCAACAAAAATTTTTGGTGAAAGTTCGGGCAATATGCTGAGAATTTTTCGGGCACCTACTGAAAGAATAAAAATTTGCAGTGTGTTTTCAATTTTTGGGTGAAAATTCGGGCAATATACTGAGAATTTTTCGGGCAAATACTGAAAGAATAAAAATTTGTTGTGTATTTTTCAATTTTTTTGGTGAAAATTCGGGCAATATATATGCTGAGAATTTTTCGGGCACCTACTGAAAGAATAATAATTTGCAATGTGTTTTTCAATGGTTAAACTGATATTATTATTATCGTTATTATTGTAACGACTTCCCCAATAATTCAAACCAATATGGAAGGGTAATAACACGGAAAATATAACCAAAATTTTTCGCGCGCGTTCGACATGTTAATGTGCATGTCATATAGGCATCCATCAGTTATCGGCATGTGATGTAATAACCATTGAATGCCTATATGATAGCACACGAAGATCTTGAACGCGTGCGGAGCGCGCGAAAAATTTGGGTTATATTTTTCGGGCAAGTCGTTACAGCCCCCCCAAACCAAATTGGGCTCCTACGCCTATGATTATACAGTAATACAGTGTTTGGTTTCTGAAGCTTTAATGAAATTTGTTCTGAGGAACTTTTGCATTCAGATAGCAACTTGACACTACAGCAGTCTTTGTGGGCAATCAACTTCACATGTTAGCTGTAAAAGACCCCTACACTTTTAGTAAGTAAATTATGTAAAAGTATGTAAAAGTGATATTGAAGCTGAAGATTCGTCAATAGGAACTGAGCATTATCAGCACAAACCCTGGAAATTATGGATATGTTCCAATCATGGGTTGTCTTGGACCAGTAAGGGTGGTGTAAAGCACTGCAGTATTTTGAGAGGGGCGCTATAGCCCCTACTGAGTATTTTGGGTGACACAAACTACAATAATGCTTGTATATGATATGGAATATTGGATCTCAATCTCTGGAAAACCTTGCATTTAATTTGACCTTTACTCACTGGCAGGTTAGCACTTAAATCCACAATATCCCAGGAGAGGAAACAACTCCAGAGTACTTGAAGAGTAGGTTTTTATGACTAAATTTGACTTAAACCTTCGGACAGTCAGATGATGTCACTACTTCAATAAACTAATATGATCCAAGTATTCTGAGGGAGGAAAACCTCCCAGGCTTCAACTTGTAAGCAACTAACACTGAAACAGGCTAGCATCACCATATTTCAGCAATTCCTACCTTGTGCTGAGCCTAGGTCACGCTTTATGCTGGCATTGAGCTAGTATTGAATATTGTAACTAAAACCATTGGACTCCTAGGCCTAAGTTAGGCTGCACTTTTCTTATATGACTAGAGAAGACCTAAGCCATAACTTCAACGTTATAATGTCCCTGTCCTTGTACAAAAGTTGTAGGTACATAGCCTAACAATATGAAACAATATGAAAGGAACACAACACATACGTGGGATTTCTTCTTGGACAATTGCAATATTCTGTCTGTTTCTTTCAGTATGTTCACCATCTGGAATGTATTGCAATATCTTCACATTTAGTAAGGCAGTACTGTTGCTTCGGGGAATCACGCCAAACAAAAAGGTAGTACACACATACAGTAACAACCGTTCTTGAAACGCTGCTTTACACTGTGTTTAGATTGTTTAGATTTTGAAAATAAGACTTGTTCAAGTCGTTTCCATTGGTCACGAGGGAAATTCCCCTCTTTTTCAGATAAATGATCAATCTTCCAATTCAAATAATAGCAATTTACAACAAAATGGCAAATTCGTTAGATCTAAAAATGAGGACTTCAACGATATGCTGCAAAATGTAAATTCATCATTTGCATCTCGACAATTTTCTGGTAATTATGCGTTAATAGAATCCTGTACAGCAGCTTGAAAGTGTTTACGTGTTATGGGTCGTATAGGTTTATGGAAAAGATAACAAATACTTATAAGTTATTACACTGCAACTCCCCAAGTTACAATTTAGACGGCCTCTTGACTATTCACAACATATTTTTATCATAAAATAAATATATTATATAAAAAGGGGTCCAACACAAAATATATCATGAAAACGCAATATGCAAATAATGAAAACATATATGATGGTCGTGACTTTCCGGTAAAGCAAAGATAAGAGGCTTGTGTAAATTCAAAGGAAAAACGCGTACTATCGACTAGCAAAATCTATCGTGATAGTATTGCGCCACTACAAGTGTCATCAAGACAGCAAGATAATTATACATCTTAAGCATTTTCCGGATATTGTTTTACTACAATCTTGGAAAGAAGTCAATATTTTAACATTTCCAAAAACTTTTGAAATAACGAGATGAAAGTATTTTAGTATTTCAACATTAATCAGAAAATTTCCAAATTATGCACTTGGATAGAAGAGGAAGGGGGCAATGTTACATTCAGATGAGAAGAATGCCACTGCTACGGGTGTACACCCCTCCCCTCCCCTCCCCTTACGACGTACGTAAAAAGAATTTAGGGGACGGGGCTACTGAGATTTGCCTCCAACAAGCCAACGACCACACTTCCGTTTTTAAATTCTTCTTTCGACTACGGCCTTTCCATGATAGTGTAGGCCCTACCTGTGTCAGTTGGGATCTGCCCTCCCCCTG
Source organism: Apostichopus californicus (assembly GCA_020650975.1). Lineage (NCBI taxonomy): Eukaryota > Metazoa > Echinodermata > Holothuroidea > Aspidochirotida > Stichopodidae > Apostichopus > Apostichopus californicus. The sequence goes on from JAIPMN010033215.1 coordinate 3,435, forward strand.
AATGTGTACATAAAATGCTTTTGGCCCATATTTTAACCGTTGGTGAGGGGGGGGGGCGGACTAACACATACCCTACCGCTTAGGGGAAATGTCAATGATAGCTTCATCTACTTGATAGAGGTTGTGTTGTATTATTTACTTCCTCGACCCCTTCCTTACTACATATCCAATTGACGTCAGTTTTTAAACTGTCTGTTTCCACCGGGCATGTATAACGTACGCGTCACGTACATTTACTTCTATTGGCGCCAAAACTTCTGTTATAAATCTCAAACATCACCCGCGAAAAGCTACGAAACACCTGTAAATGAATATCGATGACTCATGCTACTGAATACCTGTTCACATCTAGATATATTGCTGACAATGAATGGTATAGTGTATATTAGTGGAGTTGCAGAGTACGTATATTCGTGGGAGTTGTGTGTTACCATTGACTTGTTGAGTGGTTACTAAGATGGATTATTTAATGGAGAGGAACCGTTGTTAATATCTAAAACAGTAATTATTGATCAGTGAGATAATTTGACGGGATGGTATAGAGGCAAAGGCTAGGATGTGTACGAACGCCAGGCCAGACTTAGGTAGGTTATAGGCTAGATTAGTAATACAGTTAGGCTATGTTAGAAATCTCAAACATCACCCGTAAAAAAGTAGAATTACTACTTTAAGCGAGAGGACATGCTTAGCAATCTAACTAATAAATAATAAAAATCTTAGCCTAGTTGTTGACTGATCATCAGAAAAGTCCAAGTTAAAGCATATCTTAACTATAAAGGAATTGAATAAAATACAATCGAGACACTGAGTTCTCTTTAGGAATGTTAAATTAAGCAAAGAATAAAACCAGCGATTACAATTCTCGGTGAGCTGATGCCTATCCTTTACTTCGAAAACAATTACTTCATTCTAGCTAAGAAAAGGTAACCATAGACAAACCGTAGAAATGTTGTTATCCCTTCAAAAATCTTAAATCACAGAAAATTGTTCAACTCGATGCTAATCGTACATAACATAGCCTTATAAGTTATGCATTAATACAAGTCAATCTATAACATTCCACAATTATAATTGTAATCACCTAACTTACTAAAGCTACCAGGTCGGAAATTTGAGCCAATTGTGTGAGAAACCGGCAGCTTTTTACCGAGCAGGCTGACTGAAATAATGTTATTAAATAATTGACTTTTAGTTGAATGACCTAACTCCTGCCAATATACCTGACACTTTATGTGAAATATAGGTTTGTTAAATACTGTATAGGGCCTAGAGCTTTGAGCCTCTATAAAACAGGTTTCCAATTTAAGTTTAATAATAATAAAATGCAATAAATAGTTATTAAAAAGAAATCTTTCATCCATGTCCTTGCAGCAGCAACTAGATCGTGGTGTTCTACTCACAACTGGTTTTGTCTTAATTTTGCCCACTTAATCATAAAAACCGTAATTCATTTCCAAGCCAACAGACCTAAATGGCCACATGATATTTAAAAAGTGTTTTCTTATATTAAAAGTGCGCTACTTCTTTTTCGCTGCTGCAACGTTCGCCAGAGCCGTAGCTCTAACGTTAATTTTAAAAGGAGCCATCCTCTCATTAAACTTGTAATTAACTGATTTATCTCTCGTGTTTGTAAATCGATATTTGTCCGCTAACTGTTTACACCCTCTGAACTCCATAGTAACAGAATATATGACATTAAGATCCAATCAACCCGATTAAACTTAAAAGTAATAATTAATTATTATAGCCTAATTAAACCCTCAAGGATATGAAGTGTTCCAGATAACAATATTATTAAAAAAAATATAAAAAGCGGATGGTACTTTTTAATTGGAAGAAATGATAACGTTTAGAAAGTTTAGGAATATCTACAAGCGCAAAGAAAGAAAATGTTACATTTAAAAAAAAAATCCACTAGAAGTTATGTCACACTCAAACCGTAACTTAGGAATGAATTTGATAACTAAACACAGATAGACATCATCTTTTAAACAAATCGTATTAATTAGAATAATTATAAGTCAAGCATAATAGTAGGATTTGGATCAATAATTAAATAATTTGTATATTAACATTTGAGTTTAAGCCTCATCAACCTTCCTTTCTTGAAACTTGAATTTGATCTACATCTGTTTCTCTAAATTGCATTTTAATTATAAGAAACAACTTATTGATTTAAATATAATTCTTCCAAATCTCCTTAAACTTTATAAAATCCTGGTATTAGTTAAAGTGGAAGTTTTCTTTTCATGATTCCTATTACATTAGTGACTAATAATGTCATTTAAATTACATTTTTCTTCTTAAAGCTCTAAATTAAAATACAAATAAATGTGATCAATAATTGTTTTCAAAAGATAGAATAATCTCACTTTTGATTACCAATTTTTTATAAAATTCTCAACCCGTCATTGAGATTTGTTTCCTATGATAACTAATAAATTAAAGTATGTAGCCTCACATTCTTAATTTATTAAACCTTACTAGCTATAAAACCTTGAAGTAATCATTGAATTGTAAAACGATGAAACTAACCCTTTAGTTCCACAATACCAATGTATTTTCCTCTAATATAATCTAATTATTTCTGTTAATATTTGTCTCCCCTTTAAATCAATCCTTTATTTCCGTTCCATTAACTAAATTCCTTTTTACAAATAAACACAACCTAAATGTCCTAGTTTATCGCTTTACTTTCCTCTATTTTTATTTCGTTATTTTGATTATTGATAATGTCATAATAATTATTCTAATCCTTACCAAATCCAATCTATTTATCTCTATCTACTCTATTATCAGTAACTCTATTCTTTCATTCTAGATTCCTATCTCCTGTGTGTATCTACACCTCTGCTCTCCTAGAGTTGATGAGTCTGGTTTGAACCTTATCCTTAAGTCTGGTCTCTCTCTCTCTATCCTGAGTTTTCTCCAGAAGCTTTGGATCGGTGACAATGACAGGAGACTAACTAATGAAGAGTTGGCGGCCATCTTGTCTTACTCCTCACAGTGTACAAGCTTGAAGGAGCTGCTGTAAGTATTCCGGTGTAGATGTTAGAATCATCATAACAGTTAAACGGGGAATTAATTTAATTAATAAAAGTTATATATATTTAACGAACAATAGAGAATGTAAAGTCTGCTGTAAAATGTCAAGGATTGGAATTAATTAGTTTAGTTGGAATTATTTGAATAATTAGGTCATCGCGAAAGGAATTATGTAGGATGTTGTTATAAATAAATCAAAATATAATGGATTAATAGGGAAAATTTAAGAGAGTGTTGGTAAGAGAGGGGTAGAGTGTGGGTAGGGGTTGTTTAAAATGTTCTGTGTTTAGTTTATTGTTAACATTTAACTAAGAAATAGGTTTTAGAATGACAGGAATATTTATTAGGATAAAATAAGAGATATATAGACAAGGTCGTTTGAATTTTATAATTCTAATGAGTTTTAAAATAGGATTTTTGAGTTTATAAGTAATAAATGTGACTTCTCAAGCTGATACCTCCCAAATATTTGTTTTTCAATGATGTTCAATCTATTTAAGATTTTGTTTTTCAACGAAAGAGATTGAAAATCGTTATTAATATAAAAGAACTAAATGATGGCAAAAACAATAGCAAAAATCTATAAATCTATAATCAAAAACCCATGTGATCAGATTAAAATACTCTACTCTCTAGTAAAACTGAAATTTATACCAAACAAGCAACCAATGAAACAGTTTTAGTTGTCGCAGTTTAAAAAATAGTTACTCAAAATCAGTTAAATTTTATTTTTTACTACCATAAATTCATTAAAGGAAAATATGTTCTCATAAATTGCAGAGGTTAAGATTTAATGCAATTAAAACTCAATTTCTTCTTTATAGTTTGAAATACAATTTGACAAGAAATAAGCTAAATTTATATTTATTCTCATTATTTTTTTCATAATTTAAAACAATCATTTAAAGGTCATCGAGAGCTTCAGCTTTTTTATAAATCATAACTTTGAACAAAAACTTTAATATTTTAAAATTCCTCGTATAAATATTTCGAGATACTTGATTCGATCATGATGTCCCTGCTTTGCCCTTTACAATTTATTGTAATTGAACCCCTCACCCCAATCCCTCATTTATAACCCATTCGAACACCGGTTTCACTCAATACATTCCCGACACCACATATTTATCAAACCATTACACTACCTACCCCCGTCAGCTATAACCGTGATTGCACGATTTGTTCTTCGCAGTTTCCCTTTTCAATGTAGTTTGACCCTCCTCCCACCCTAACCCTATCATCACCCTCTTTGTTCCTGTCACGGGGTGGTTTGTTATTATTATCTCTAGCTCCATTATATCAATTAGTGTGTTTTCTTTGTTTCTTCATGTCCATTGTTTCCATCACATAGGCCTACTAAGAAAATATTGTAGTTTTATAGACAGAGACGTAAACCTCGCTAATACGTTAATTTATTTCTTTTTCTCAGACAAGATTCATGAGTCAAATTGGTTACACAACGAATATATGCAGTTTAATATATCGCTACTCCTCTCGCCTTCATCAGTTCCTCAAACCAACCTCATAACAAGTTTCCCATTTCCATCCTTACACATTCACGTTAATGTTTTCAGTTGATATGATCCACAGTGTATGACGTGTTACTAAATATAATGAAAGAAATATTTAAGTCGCCCAATCCCGCCTCACCCGACACTCCAAAGAAACAGGGCAAACAATATTCAGTAGGCCTAATACCATAAATAAAATACCATATAAATGAAAATTATTCAGCATGTCATAATTATGCTCAATGCCATTCCAGGAGTAACTTGTAACCACGGAAAATGTATCAATGAAAAGTATTATACGTTGGCAGTATAGCTTGGTCGGATTATAAAAAAAATGTAATACAGATCTATGATTATTCACTTTCTAGACTATCAATGCCTTATCCCAATCCCCGTCTTCAATATGTTCTTCAGTAAGTTTAGTCAACACCTCCACCGTTCAGACACCCTATACCTGCTCCCGCCCGTGCCTCTACCTTCGCCCTCCCCTTCATAGATATGCATCTGTATGTTTTTAGAGAGCCCATCAAATCCATTCCATGTTTCTACCCGATAACATCATTACCGTTTTAGTACACACACCGTGGGCCTATTCTACTTCTACAATAGTTTTCTGTACAAATAAATGCAGGCTTACATTATACAGACGACTGATTCAAACAACGTATGTTCTACAGCAAGTCAATAGTAAGAATACCACACCTGAAACCCGTAAATATCTCATGAGCATAATAATAGATGACACGAACCCAGTTTAACCTAATGAATAGAAAAAGGTAAACGAACCACGTGCCCATTGTACCACCTCAAACATTGTCAGTGAACGTGTCGAAGTAACCATGGAAACAGACATTAAGTAGGTCAGTAGGTGTACAACAGTGACTGCGAATCATCCATTGGGGGAAATCCTCCAAATAACATATTTTTATGTCATTCGCCTTGTTATTGCATACGTTGCGTTCTTAATTGTTGGTTATTCTTTGTAAGTTTTACTTCAAATGAGCAAAATTGCTCTCATTGGTTGTTTAATGTATCCTCACATGTTCCCGTGCAAACCAATCGAAGGAAGCTTGAATAGAGGAGGGATTATAGACAACACAAAGTTATGAATACAAATTAAAAAAGGACTGGTTCTTGTTATGTTCAGTTTATCTTCTTGAATTTAAGTTGCACTTCTCGTTGGTAGGAGTCTGACTAGATAACACATATTGTGTAGCTCTCAATTTATTAATAAGTAGTAGGGAGTGAATGTATATTTAATAAAAATATGTTTTATGATTCCGATTGTTTAGTTGCAGTGTTGTAAATTACGGTATTAAAGGGCTTGCATAAACAGACACTGCTGGATCGTTAGCATCATGTGTTTCACAGTTGAATGTTATTGAATTTGTTTGACTGTTTAGCAGGAACACAAATAACAGGGTGATTAAGTTCGTATTGAGAAGAATAATATGCTTGTCAAACAAAGAGCTAAAAAATAATACTAGGATGATTAACAAAAACCGTATTGAATATTTACTTTGTGTATAAAACATTGTGCGAGCTTAGTAGAAAACTCTAAAAATGTAAGCTTAATAGCATCCAATCAAATCTGCGATGTTAAATGTAGTTCCCGGAATCAACATAATGCAATTAGCTATTATCGTTATCTCCCTCAGTTTAGGTCAAAATGTTACACATTAATTAATATAAAACAATGTAATTTTTGTGAGATAAATTTCAAAATAGGGTGTGTAGAAGCTGAAAATAATGATCCAATAAGTCCAATTGAAATAAAACCATGACAGCTGAACTTGATGAAAGGCCATACTGTACCTATCCATTCTTCACACAAAATATGTTAAAATAGTACTCTTCGTTAAATATCCAGTGTTCTCTCTCGATATTGATACAAAGTTTGAAACGAATTCCAAACGCTTATGTAATATACGTCTTACCGATATCGGTTGTTTCTCCCAAATTTGATACTTACGCCGTCACTGCATAAAACATTTGACATTATTTAGAGTTGACTTTATTGATATTTCAACCAGTCACGTGACCAGCCTCATTGGTGTGAGAGGAAAAGCCTCGTCTTTCGTCCTCGTCTTAATAGTTTTTAAGGCTTACATTGATATGACTTTTCCCAGCACCATAAAGTGTTTACCCTTTCTAACATTGTTTTCTTTGAAGGGGGGGGGGTGGTGTCCAAATTTGGCTTGCGTCCGTTGGGAGGGGTCTAAACCTTAAATTAATAATGCCAATGCTGTAGCAGCGGACAGATTGACACAAGATAAAATATAAAGTATTTAAAGTTCATCAATATTTCTATAATATGGCCTACATGTGTACATTGAGTTGATGTGTCCGCTATGGCCCTTACTCTATATAGCATATTAATTAACTATTTTAAAGAGCATCTTTCAGCCACTCAATGAATATATACAGAAAACAACGATTTAAGCTTTTTACATTTAAACAAACTTGCAACAGTTCGGTAAATACACGTTTATTATGCTAATTAGATACGAGGTACGTAACCTATATATTTTCTTTACATTAGCCAGAGTGGTGTTTTACATAGAGCTGTGCAATGCAGGTATAAGGTAGGATGATACTGAGCTAGACTTGAAAATATTAATTGGATATTATCATATGCACTATATCTGTTACCAGTTATTCCACATAATTTCATTTCCTGCTCGCCAAGCTCAACTTGCTGTTGTAAGAAATCTTACAGACAATATGTTTGTATATGCACAGTATCCTTCTCTTAGATTTTGAGGTGAACAACATAGTAGCAGGGCTGTCAAATATTCTTTTTACAGAATACATACTGGTTTTAGTATTAAGGTCTCGGCATTTGGTTTAGTTGAGACACATTGAAAAAAAAAGCTTAGCTTGATGAGTTGCCATATTGTAAGGAGAGGGTGATATTATAACGAATTTCTCCTTAACATCATTTATGTATTTGACCAAACTTTTAATAAATAATATTATGCTCCCACAAAATTTCAAGGTTTCACATCCTCCCTCTACCCCTACCACCAGCCCGGTTAATTCATATCGGCCACATGCCAGAGCTGTGTGTGGTCGATCTTTAATGGTTTTTGCCAGAAAGTGATACAAATTTGAATGATATGACCACAACAAAAACGGATTGCTGAAAAAGAGGTAAAACGAGTGTTGAAAAATCCCTACATATCACACCACAATCCATATATTTTTGGTATATTTACTTGTAGGTTAAGTCACCAGTATCAAGACACTTAGTGTCCATTTACCGTGCCAGGGGCGACGGAGCCGTGAAAGAGGGGTGGGTGGGGTAGGGGTGGAGGGTTGATTGGGCACATGCTTTGCCACTATCCTGATAACCCTGGAAAGTGGCCTCCGTTTTTTAATGGAAATTACTAGTTCCCAACTTATAATTTAAAGTGCTCTCTTGTTGTTGTGTTTTTGTGACAAGTGCATTCATGTCTAAAACAATTGCTATGAAAAATAATAATAATGATAAACATGCAGTTCAAAAGTACCGGTATAAAGAAACTTTTTGTTGAAAACATAAAATATTTCAATTTGTGAAGGGGAACGCACAGAGTATTAATTTTGAGAGGTTTACCATAATTTCAGAGTTTAGTGGTTTCTTGCGTAAAATCAAAGTCACATGCTCCACTGCCCCTCAGTGTTTGTGCTTCCATGAAACATTTCTTTTGCGAATCAACAAAGATCGCGTTAGTGTGGTTCTTAATAAAGTATGAACAGAAAATTGTAACAACTCCTTGGTATGAATGAAGTCTGATATTTGGACACATGCAGTTCTTCATTGAGAATATCGTTGAATAGGAAGATTCGATTGTGAAATGGTTAAGGAAATTCTTATCAACTTCACAAAAATGTTATAAGTTTGTACAATTTGATTTAGATCAATGACAAAAAAACAATTCGTGCAATGTGACAACATTATTGAAGAGTGATAATGAATAAATACTTAAATAATAAGGAATCTTGGTATATCTGCCTTGTTCATGTAATTGCAACATTTTGTGTTTACTTTTTTACTGAAATCACCCGGGGGGGGGGGGACCAGTTGTTTCGTCCAGTAAAGAATGTTGCTATGTCCTCGACCCTCCTACCCCTCTCCATTCCATTCTTCCTCCGTTTCAGTACAAGTGTTTGCAGGTTTGTCATCCCGCCATTACATCGAAAAATGTAATTTGTAGCATCTTAAAACTATTTTGAGATTAAGAAACAATAATTTAGCTTTAAGTTTTATTGTTTCTATATTTATATTTTACCAGTGAACTCTAACATTTCGAGTGATTTATGTCAACTTTATCACTTTAGTTATGTCCAAGACGTAGTGTTTGTATTACGCGCCGGTACTTTCTTGCCGTACAAGCAAAGCGCCATCAGTAGAATGGGTGGATTCAGTATATGTCGCATGACGTCATTCTCCCTACTTCAATTCTATGATCAATTCTAATTTAGTTTTCTTGGGATCGTTGAAACACAAGACTTGTGATTATAAATAATTCCGATCAGAATGATCAATCAGATGTGATTTATTTCATTGTTATTTGTTGTTTACTTTGTTTATCTTCATTAAGTTGGTAACCAATAAACCTGACTAGGAGGACATTCCTCTACGTCTTCTACATCTTACACGATGATTACTCTACTTCTCTCCATAGGTTTGAATTCTACGTTCCGCCAGACACTTTTCCGGTTGGATCCATTCCATCATCCTTGAAGTCAAGAAACGTGAAAGGTATTGTCACAATGACGTCATAATGGACACATTTCAAATTTCTTACATATATTTAAAGGCTTTACCAACCAGCCAACTTTGTGAATTTCTTTTGACATGTAGAGTGTTGTTGATTCACATAGAAGAGAGTAATGGATCAGCAACACATGATTTCAATTTTAAATGGAGGAGACACCAAAAAAAGAGTCTTGTGACAGTAAACAACAAATCGAATAATAGAAATATAACAACACTTAATATTGCTAAGCTTGTTTGATTTAAGAGATAAGACATATTCCTTACATTTCGCTCTTTCGAGATCACTGCCCTATAAAATGTTTTTGAGAGTAGCAATCACATCAATTGATGCTTAAATCTCTTTCCGAAAAGTAGTGGTATCATACACTTTGGGCAACTTAATTACACTGTGGCAATTATTGTGTAAGATTTTGAGGTAATGTTGTACCCCTCGGAGTCTGTCAACCCCCTGCCCCCCCCCCCGACAAACCCCCCCCCTTTTAACAAATCCACACCTGCTTAAAACCATTCTTTCAATATGAACTGCAGAATAGCGCCGCAAAGTGTAACTTAATTCTTTTGTAAGTTCTGCAAACGAAGTTTTTTCTCTGAAATTGATGCAAAGTGTAATAAACATAAACGAAAACAAAACAGAGACCAAACATGTATCGGAACTGTTGGTACTAGATGTACCGTACTCAAAATATTCGGATGGGTAACATTACCATAAAGACTTAATAAAGGCAAAAATAAGACACTTGTTCTGCAGTGTTGTACAGGAACAGAGGGTCGTCAAAGCCGACATCATATATGGGGAGGAGGGTGGGAGGGGGGGGGGGGTCTGTGGTACTTCCCCAGATAAAAGGGAAGCTTAGACTTCAAAATGATACTTCTGAGGTATAGTTTAACTTATATTATGTCCAATATCTTAGTCGAAACACAACATTGTGTATAACTGCTATGAGTTAGTTTGAAATGCGTGGTAGTGTTTTCTTTTTTTCGGGGGGGGGGGGGGTGGGACATCCCATCACCTCCGCGATGGGCGCTTGACAAGAGTAAAATCTATATGTATTGGCGAAAACTAACATCCATGCATGATTTGCCTTAAAAAAATAATAGCATAAATAAAAAGTGGGTAATGATATGAGGGAAAGCCTTTAGAATTATATGGGAATTTAAAACCATAATTATTTATTTGTACACTTATATAGAGGAAATAAAGCACGGAGGTATACAATGGTGTGTCACTCATTAACTGTTCCAGAACGGGCACCTATTTCGTTTGTTTCACTTAGTTGTCATGACAACCAAGCAGAAATTGAGTTGAATCATCAGTAGACATTTAATGATATATTTTCCTTATCATATGAACTTCTTTTGTAAATCGTAAAGTTAAATGAGACTAATATAATACTGAAAGAGTTCTTTGCTTACACTAACGCTGTACTTGGAAACAGGAAAATAGAATATCACTATTATCATTTGAGAACGCGACCTCATAAGTATACAAACGGGGGTGTGGGGTGTCACATCGCGCCCTGACAAAATCAAAACTCGGTCTCAATTGATGCCAAGTCGGTCGACAAATTGAAGACAAATTTATCATGGTCGTACAGTAAGAGTTATAATACAAAAACGAAGAAAAGAAGACAGAATCGGTCTGTCTGTAACTCCCTTACGTCTATATTTCCCAAGATTTGGTTAATATTAGGTAAATCAAATGCAGCAGATTCCAGATGCTTCGCCCCACCCCCCCCCCCTTGCACAAGGGCCTTGCACTTCAATCCGCTGAAATTTGAGTTCTTCTCATAAATATATTTCAGTGCAGTTTCACAATAACTTCAAGAGAACGGAACATATCTGCAAACGCTGCAGCCTAAGTCCAACGGATCCCCACAAGCCTGTTTGGAATACATTCTAGAGAACTATAACCAACTGGAACCAGTGCTTCAAATATTTTCCAGAGAAATTTAATTCCTCTATGTACACGTAGTTTTTGTGGTTGAACTCGCTATACAAGAACAAGAAATATTAGAAATGCTGCTTTTACACTGAACGTTCGCCCCTCGACTCCGCTTCCAGGCTCTGAGAAACGTTCTGTACAATGTTGAGGTTGGGTTTCTTCCTTACAACTATTTCTAAAAATTCTGCAGCTTCCGGGGATTTCGCATCGCATTCTTTGATTAAACTATCAAGAAAAATATCTTATTTATATTTTGTGGTCTGTAAATCTGCATGCAAAGCGAACTGTGCATAAAAAAGGGTTTATTTTGGATCTGATAAGTATTAGTTACATTTTCAAGCCATCATTATACATACTGTTTATCGATTCGATACAGTTTCACATCGGTATTATATACTTGATGCGGTAACGAGGTATACTTTACTCCATATACTCCAATACGCGTAGTATTTGTCGCAGATTGAACTTAATATTTTCTTTGAATTTCGCTGAGATGCTAACATTTTATAAAGAAAGATTCAATAGTTTTTAATATGGCAGCTTACTGTGTTTCTTAGATTAACAATTGATCTTGCAAGTAGTAGTTAAGAGAGCGATTCAGAGTAGATACAATTCAGTTAGTCTTCTTCATCGGCCAACGATTAAATGCAAGAAAATATCAATCATGTGTTTTGTTGAATGTTTTTAACTGTATAGTCCACCATCTAGTCTACAAACTTCTACAAGCATTTGTAGACGTTATAGGGATCATGTATTCATTGTAGTCGTTTTGACTAAGGAGCTGTCGTATAGGTGCGTCTTGCTGTCATGTTATATACGTTGTTTTGGGGGATGTTCAATGTTCTTACTCATTAAATAAAAATAATGCTCAAGAGAAAGTGTTCATCCTTCGCTTGTATCAAGTAAACTGCAATGGATGCATTTATGCTGCAGGCCATGGTAGTCTATGATGAAAAAGAAGTTATTGTGGTTATTCAAACTAAATACGTGTACGTGTTTCTTGAGCTAAGTGGGAATTAGCATGTAAATTGCACTTGCATTTTCATCAATTTCGTTCATTTTATTCATCAGTATGGAACCTAAGTGGTGTGTCTCGTCGCCTGAATCTACAGACCGGTATATGGCAGGTAAGAGATTGTACACCTTCCTTACAGTTATTGCTCATAATGCATTCTGGTTAGCTTATTTGAGCTAAGCTGCCCTCTGTATTACTTTACCAGTAAATACAAAATAAATAATAGTGACAACATAATCGGGGGAAATGCACTTAGTTGATGGTAGATTTGAAATAGATTGTGATAAACAGATATAAGTTAAAACAACATAAATTTACAGACATCTTCTTGCTCCTGCTCCCAAACGTTAGTCCGATTTCTTTTATTATTGTTGCCTTTTCTACCTGTGTGTCACACTGTGTGTCCCTTATTGCCCTACCATAAATTTGTTTTATAATTCAAGATATTCTCTAACAGGTATAAATAAGGGCACAATACTGGCTTGCAGAAACGAGACACACATGCTAAGCTTTCATTAAATCAGGATTATATTAATATTTTGCTAACATTGAAGAAAAAAATCTTCTTTATCAGAAAATAGTGAATATTCATGAATATTTATCTACTAAATATCTACTGAATATATAACATAGTTAAATTATTTATAGACTTCTCGATTGTTGAAGGATACCACAGTTTTAACGTTAGTTACGTGGTGTCCATTTCACCCTCAAAGAGGTGAAATATAATCCTTTATGAAAGACTTATATAATTGGGATTACTTTTCTTTAGTTTCTTCTACCACTGTCAAATCAACTTTGAATAAAGGCAACAAGGTCATTTTTTAAATATTAATTAGATATCAAAATATTAGATAATTGGACAACAAAACTAACGTTAAATAGAACAACTCCAGGTCTTCAATTGGAAACACTTTTTCTTCATATTATCCCCGTTATTTCTTCATCTAAATGTGATTAATATATATCAAATCAGAAATGTCTGAAATAATATACACTTCTTACAAAATATGAAATACTGGGACTCCAACTATATACTAAAATACTGTATCCTTATACACTAATTGAGAATATTCGAATAGTTCAGTAGATTAAACTATATGGAAAAAATCACTCTTATTGTGTTTATAAAACTCATTTCGAGACAGCGGTCACATCATGTAAACATACATCAATGAGTGAAGGATACTAAATTCTAGTAGTTTCAGTTTGTAAAGATGCAAGTATAAATAATCAAACATGAGAACCAAAGACTACGAAATACCAAAATATGTACATCAATATGAACGTAAAAAAAAAAGAAAAGTAAAAGTTTAATAAATACTTGAAAACCGATGTTACTAAAACTAATCTAAAAAAAGGGTTCAAGTCACTCTGTTTGAATCAACTGTACAGCAAAGCAAAGAAAATTATTTCCGAATGGCTTTATTCTATTTTTCGGCAAGATATTAGGACTGTGTACAATTCTATTGGCTTTATCTAAAATACCCTTAGGTGCAGGATAGTGGGTGGTCCTTATGAATAGTAAATGTCTTCTCAATACTACAGGAATTGTCCAATCAACACGCTTAAAGGAATAATTAGTTAACGGAAGAGCTGTTAATGTTGCAGATTATAATCTGAGTTTATCTTTTTTATACACCGTTATCGATGAAAGAATTATCCCTCGCGACCAATATAGTATAAGCAATACTATAACTGAAACATCACCTTTGACGAGGGATTTGTCTTAAATACAGAATAAGCTGATTTACGGATACTACTGTCTGGTATAACAGACAACACATAGTCATATAGTATATTGTTATTATAGGTATTCTATTGCAGTCGCTATGGACTAAGACATGTTTGGGTACATGAATGAAATGTTACAGTATGAAATGCTATATAGATTTCAAACTAGTCTTGGTCATTTTCTTTAAGATAACTTTAACTTTAAAATATAAAAATTGACATGAAATGGGCGCAATGTTACACGTTGTCTACTTCCTGTCCGGCTCACAGTTTACGTTATAACCCACTGTGACGATATTACGAAGTTTCATCACCATTTCATCATCCCAAGCGTTCTATTTTGTTCAGCTTTCTGTTGCGAAAACTAAAAACTACTTTTCATATTTTACTATAAACTGTCCCTACTCCTCTCTTTCAACACCATTTTACCTGATATGGAACCATATTCATGTGTTCCTAGAGCAGCC
>JAIPMN010033238.1:0-12145 GCA_020650975.1 Apostichopus californicus
TCTGCTCTATAGAGAGAGAAATCAAAACGTGAGCAGCCATGTTGTCTCCTCCTACACCTACAGTAGAAGTGTTCTCCTACACCTAGAGTATTGTATCCTCCTACACCTAGAGTAATAGTGTTCTATTTACCTGTATGTATACTGTGGCATGATCAGCTGTGTCTCTGAGATAAATATGATTTGATAGAATCTAACAAAAATGCCAAGAAGGAATATGATGTCTGCTCTATAGAGAGAGAAATCAAAACGTGAGCAGCCATGTTGTCTCCTCCTACACCTACAGTAGAAGTGTTCTCCTACACCTAGAGTATTGTATCCTCCTACACCTACAGTAGAAGTGTTCTATTTACCTGTATGTAAACTGTGGCATGATCAGCTGTGTCTCTGAGATAAATATGATTTGATAGAATCTAACAAAAATGCCAAGAAGGAATATGATGTCTGCTCTATAGAGAGAGAAATCAAAATGTGAGCAGCGATGTTGTATCCTCCTACACCTAGAGTATTGTATCCTCCAACACCTACAGTAGTAGTGTTCTATTTACCTGTATGTATACTGTGTCTTTGAGATAAATGTGATTTGATAGAATCTAACAGAATGCGCTTGTCAATTTGCCCATATTCAGTGCATTAGTTGTGTGTGTTAATCTGATGCAAAAATCTGTTGAAAGTTTTGGAAAAGCTCTTTTGGTTTCCAAGATATACACAATTGAAGTTTTGATAAATCTGGGAAACCCATTAAATATGTGCAACCTATGATAGGTAAATTTATAACTTGAGCCATTTATAAGTTAACCCCTAATCCCATTCCCACATATATCATTTGAGTAGTGTGATGTTCTCTTTTCAAAGAAGAAAATCAAATATTGCAAGAAATTGCTTGAGGCTATAATCCTGTGTTCAGTGTCGTTGAAACAAAGGTTATTTAAACAAAAGAATAACAGGTGATGATGGTATCTGTATATAAAGTATACCCTGAAACACAGAGTTTGTTGTTCTCTTCCTTATCCTCCCACTCCCCCCCCCTCCCCCATGCCGGCTTGTTTAACACAGAGATTGTTACTACTGTACAGCCCATCCTCTCCCCACCCTAATCTCCTCACCTGTTATAACAATACACCTTGACTGTTCATAATGTTAACTACAAAGTTACCTTTGTTGGAATGGAAAACGTTGTACAGTCTGGCAAGTGTTGTTCTCTTCCTCATCCTACCACTCCCTCCACCTTCCCCCACCCCGGCTCGTTCCTGCTCTCAATAAAACATATTCACTAATATTATCTTTTTTTGTCTTTTCATAATTGTGTATTGTGATTTAGCCATTTCTGTATAGCACTTACAATTTCTCATGACAATTTCCTATCCTCAATTTCTTTCAGAAAAGCTATGAAAATAAGAAATTTTCCACAACAAGATGTCATTAGTGAATTCCTTCAGACCAAAGATGTTTGCCCTAAATACAAGTTGAGGAAATCAAGACCAGACATGGTTAAATTAATGGTAATCAGTGAATTGTGTTTACTTGTTGTGTTTACTCGTATCTGGCAACAGCAGAGTGAGTGATGTGGTCACTGCAACTGAGCCGCAAATGTCTCTGCTCGTGTTTTATAACATTTCAAAGCATTTATCAATATAAATAAATATTTCTACCCCAAAAAAAAAAAAAAAAAATTCATATCATTCTCAATACAAAGAACCTTATCAACTAAGCTTACATTGTAAATGTCATTTAGCCTCTGAAGAAGATCCTGCTAGGATCGAAACGTCAGGCCAACTTACTTTTACACATTCTCTCACACAGGCTCTCTAGTGGATAAGCAGTTTGCTAACAGTTTTATGTTATTTTGATTTTAAATATGACACTTTTTTGGGATAAATCATCAAATGGATTATAATGGAATGACAAGCTTCAGAAGATGTGTGATGATGACATCACAGACTGCCTATTGTGATCCAACTTTGTGAAGTTAAGAGTGCTTTCAACAAGTCACAATGGGTTACATTCAATCAACCATATCTTGAGTTACAGACAAGATATTGAGATGGGGTTTTTTTTGGGGGGGGGTTTGGGGGGGGGTGTGGAATATTTATTTCAATATAAAGTATTACATTATCAGCAATCAGAGTTGCTATGCTTCTAGGTGGAATATTTTAGCTATCAATTCTCTATAGCTACATGAGAATACTTTGACATGAAAAACGCTATTCATATATATGTTTTAAATGTTGCAATGTAAATTAGAAAAGTGTTTTACGAAATTAAAAAATATTAGCAGTTCAATAAATTGTATGCAGCTGTAATCAATATTTTCCTGCATTAAGATATTTATGTATATATATATAAATATATATATATATATGTGTGTGTGTGTGTGTTCCTTCTCTATGTGAATGTTTTGTCTCAACATTACAAAGCATCTTTTGTTTTGTTTTTTCGTAACGTTTACACAGCAATTTGCTAATGAGAAGCTGGAATGGCCTCAAGTTTACACAAGGGAGAAGGTCATTGATTTAGTGACCTTATATGACCTTCAGTGCTCATACCAAGAGGAATTAAAACCGGACCACATTGTGAAGAGACGGGTGAGGAATGGCCTACCTTGCCTTGAAGTAGCCTGGAGAATGCCTGGTAAGTTGATGGAATATATGGTATATGTCAAATTAGTCAAAAACTGTCAAATTAGTGGCATGCACAAAGAGAAGCCTCAGTCCACCCCTACCCACCCCCCCCTCCCCTTCCTTCACCTCCATCGGTCAGTCTGTGTGAGGAATGGCCTACCTTGCCTTGAAGTAGCCTGGAGAATGCCTGAAAAATGGTATGAAAAATGAAAGTTTATAAACAGTTCACTATTTTAGTGTTATTCGAAACAAAACATGATTTTATTGGGATATGTTTATGACCTGTATTACATTTGTAACTGTATTGTAAGATATTCTCAAATATGTTATCAATATCCAGTTAAATTTTCACTCCAAAAATTTTTGAATTTCAAACATCTTTCATGAATATTGACAATTTTATTTTACATTTCTCCTTTTTTTTTTCATCTTGTACCTTGTCTCTTTAAAGTTTCTTGGCATTTAGAAGAGGATGATTCTGAGCTGATAGCCACCATTGAGAAGTTGGACTTGTTCAAGTCTGTTTATCCTAAAATGCTCGCTGGATTTGAGGCTCAAGAAGAGTTAAAGAAAGGCAGGAAAACAGGTTAATTTCTTGCCACTTAAAACAGTATCATGTGGGTTAGCCGTTTGTCGCAATTTCTGTCAATCTGTTTAGCAAATAAATTTGGAAATCTTGCCTCAGTCTAGGTTATGAAACCTATTATGAATATTGAGCTGAGCAGTTTCATAATTAATGAAAAAAAAAATTTACATTATTTATTCATCCATTTTGGGAATTCTTTAAGATATGAGAGGCTTTGGCCCGTTGTGATTGAATAAAGAATCATCAGTTGATAGTCACCAAATCCTGTTTGTGACACTTTATATCAATTTAACTGAAGGGGACAGTCATTTAATGTGCATAGTTAGAATATTATTTTTGAGGTTTCCAACTTTTTTAAATATTTAGTGACATATATCTTCAACTATCTAGCACTGTTTGGTTTAGGATATAGCTCTACTAAACCAGATGTCGAAACAATTTTGTATGCATTTGGTCTTCTTAGATATTAAAACATCTTGTTTTTTTGTGGTTTTTTTTTTTTTTTGGGGGGGGGGGATTTTGTTTTTCTTCTTTATCTACATTGACTTTGAAATATTTCAATAAACTGTTTTCCACTCTCTCTCTTGACATCTGTCATGGTTAAAAAGGCAAGAAGTCTACCAAGGAGGTTGAACTAAAGGAAAGGTCACAGGATACAAATGTAGATATGATTACAGAGCAGTTAATGGACATGGAACTACAGGCGTTAGAAGAAGGTCAGGAAAATGACGCTAAAGCTTCGCTACAGTCCTCTGGGAAAGGAGAAAGTCCGACAGAACACTTTCCAGAATTTTACAAGAATAATTTTGGTATGATACTAATTTTGATATTTTTAGAGAATAGGTTTAATATCTCAACTTCACTACTATATCGTCTTTTTCTTTTTCGTTTTTTTTCTCTAAATCAGGAAATCCAGCAGATTACTTTTGAATTAAAACTAAAGAGATAAAAATTAATGTTCAAAGAACTACAAGAAAGCCTGTGTAGGTAAAAGTGTAACTGTGTCCTTAAGCCTCTGAAGAAGATCCTGCTTGGATCACAACTTCAGCTTCAAAACCTCATTTCCAGCGTGATCAAACAGTTTGGGGGACAATTCTGATGACCTTTCAATATCATTCTTCAAAATGGATCAATTTCAAATTCTTATCAACACAACAAGCTGCTTGTAGCTGTACTTCAAGTTTTGCTAAAATTTGCAAGACCCTTTGATTGAATGAATTGACAATTTACTATTTCCTGCTTTGTGTCTTTCAAGATTCTTGGCATTTTGAAGAAGATGACCTGGCACTAATTTCCACCAACGAGAAGTTGGAATTGTCCGTTTGCCCAAAGATGCCCTCCGAACGTGAGGCTCGAGAAGTGTTGAAGGAAGGCGGGAAAAAAGGTCAGTTCTTGCTACTATACGGGAATTCTCGATTTCGGTGAAATGTTCTCAATTATCCTCATGGTAAATCATTTCACAAGTGTTGTCCAAAATTGGAATAGCTAATTACATCTCGGCAGCCTTATGTTGTTCTTCATTGTATTCCTACTGTAGAAGAGCTTCAAACAATGTTTGAAGTAGTTGCATTAGGAAAAGTTTCAGGGTAAACCATCTTCTGGAAAAAAATATCCTATTCTTATCCAAGCTAGAAATGCTTAAAGTATCTCTTGTCAAGAGTAGTGCAGACAAAAGCAATTGACAAAGATTATTTTCTTTATATTTAACTAAAGGGAACAGTTATTCCACAGCATTTAAGAGGTTTCCACCTATACTTAAAAAAGAACAGAAATCAATAATGCATATTTGTCAAAAAAAAGTTGCCAAATATCTTTTAAACTTTCTGGAACTTTGAACATTTTGTTGATCATATTGATTTTCTGAACCAGATTTTTAATTTGCTCCCTGTTTAGCAGAAACTATGAATGAGTTTAATAAACATCTTCTAGATTCCTTTTAGCTCTTGGAGGGGGAATATTGAACATTCAAGTATTCAAGTTAATCATCATTTTTCTTCTCTCTCTCTCTCTCTCTCTCTCTCTCTCTCTCTTGGGTTCCTTCATGGATAAAAGGCAAGAAGTCTATGGAGGAGGTTGAAACAACAGAAAGGTCGGACGACACAAATGGGGATATGCCCCAGTTAAAGGACAAGTCATCCCTAGGACCTGCATCAGAGTCTTCCCTAGTTTGGTCTGACCCGACATTAATCAATATCAACACGCCATTTCAAACTCCCACAGCTGAACCTCAAACATCAATAATTTATTTGGACGAAACTGAGAGCTCACTCATTAATGATTCTCTCGCAGATGATTCCCCATCAATCTCATCTGCAGAGAGTTTTGAAACTCCTGTCGTTATAAATGATTGTTCGGGTAAGCCTTCATACACAGAAGTAACTAGAACATCTGAAGTATTGGATCAGTTTAAAATGTCTGACTTTAATTCTCCAAGAACTAATTTTGCTACACCAGAATGCCATAGTAAGATGGAAGAAAGCCTGGATCATTCATTATTCCAAGGATTAAACTTCTCCTTAAAGACAAGTCCATGGAACTGTTGGACTCCCTCGCCAGTTGTCCAGAGTATAAGTACCTCGAAACGTCATGTCCGCGGATTGCAAGAGGAGACCAACACAAGACCTATGGCTTTGGATACGGAGAGATCAAATCTCTCACTCGGTGGGAAAAGGGAAAAATCACAGACACTTCAAAGAGCAGAGCTTGAGAAATACCAAATGAAAGACTTACATTTTAGCAGAAAGGAACAACAGATGAATTTTTTGCAAAGAACAAAACCGAGGACATCAGAGGTTGTTGACTTGTGTCCCAGTGGATATGAACAGGAGGAAGTGGATTCACAAGAGGAAGAGTTGCTCGTATCAACAGCTGATGACTGTCACAACTGTAGACTTGGAGATCAACCAAATGGGCAGATGGCAAAAGCACTGAGGTCAAAAACTGATGACCCGCAGGGTCACGGAAACGAAGAGACACAAGGCTGTCAGAGGACAGAATCGGGCAGACGAAGAGAAAGGTATGACTTGACTGGCCTGGATGAGGACTTTACCTTAACTGATAACTGTTCAAGAAATAATCTAGGACCTGATGAAAAAGTGAAATCTTACAGGAATTTGAATTCAAAGCATAAAAGTAGTAATTCTGAAGGGTTTCCCCTAAGGCATATAGGACCGTCCAGTAGCAAAGAGTTCCATATCGGTTCACTTAGAGAAGACATACAACATGACAGGATGGTCAGAGGAATGCAAGCAGGGCTGATTTCTGGTAAACTGGATGATACTGCCGAGGAAGGTCCACAACTGGGTAGAAATGACAAAAGATTGGGTGTTCATACAAATGAAACTAATGTCGTGGACAGAGCAAACTCAAATGTACAAGACCTCAATGATGAAGTCGAGAAACTTTGCATTAGTCCGCACTGTGTCAGCAAGTTAACGCCAGACGGTAAATATCAGAGCAGGCGATCTTATGTCGTGGGCTACAAAGATATGAATATGCAACAACATATCATCAAGAGAAATATGTTATCGTTGGATGACAAAGAGAACAGCCCCGCATCCTTGATGGACAGATTAAAGAAGAGAAATGTAAAGCATAGAGATATATTAAAATCTATGGAACTGGATTAGGAATGTCTGAATGCAATTGACCGGTGATATTAACTCTGTAATTGACTACTTTACCCACAAAAGGTAACTGACCATCAATAGACTAAAGAAGACATAATTCCTACGGTCATTATTTAGGTTATCAGGAAATATAGAGAAATTTGCAATGAACGGATGAGAAAGGTCTTGGTCAGTTTGAAGAGATCCTGGTTGGCATAAATAAGAAGAACATAGAGATCTGAGGCTGATTAGGTTCAATCATGTCATATTTAGACTTGATCAACCCTTCCTTGTGTAAGAGATCTTATCTTCATACCAACTATAAACTTCACCCAAGTGTTGTTCCTTTGTGAGTTAGTTTGTTTACAAGGTGTAGTCTTTGAAATGCCACCACCCATTTCAATGGTTCCTGTTATCCGAGTTCTGGGGACCAAAAACTTGTGGAAACCCAGTTTGAGGATGCTCGGTTGCATATTTTTAGTCCAGTGATGGGGATGGGGGGGGGGGGGATGAGAGACTGGTAGGGAGGAGGTAATACACTTGTAACTATGGTTGGTGGTATCTTCAATATCAAAATCTGCTTTTGTCTTGGTCGGAGGAGATGCAAAAGGTTCGTTATTCTTCAAGAGTCTATAATAAGACCATTGTGCAACTTGTTTTCATGAATTAAGTTATACAGTATCACATCTAATCTGGAGAGACCTGTCTTAAAAGGTTGAACACAGGAGGCGGTAACTTCGCACTGTTCTGACAGAGATACAGAATAATTTGTAGAATATGAATATGTTATTAATGGCAAAGCTTTCAGTTTCATGTGTAGACTAGTAATAATTTATTGAGCTCCACTAAAGTTCAAAATGACTGACAAAAATGGTCATTTCTGTGAATTAAGATTAAACTCTTTGAGTCAATGTAATCCAACAGTTAACTTCCCCATAGCATGCAGCCACAAACCAGCACACACAACTATATTTACAAGTTACCTTGCAATTCATTTATACACCTGGGTGAAGAAAGGCAAATGGAGATAAAGCGCCTTGCCCAAGGTTAAAGTAACGGTCAAGGGATATTCCATTCGCTGATATTGTGACACATACACACGGAAGGGTAAACTATCGTAACACAGTTTGAGTTGAAAATCCCATTTCAACAACTTATTCCAAACTCAGGGTATGTTTTATTTTTATTTTTTCCATCATGGCAGATGTTTTTCCAAATCTTTACTTTATTATAAATGTTTTAACTTGAAATGTGAGGTCATTTGTGTTGACTTGTTACAGTAATGCCCTCTGTCTGCACTTCAAATTTTATAAATATACGCATGGTTCCCATATGGCCTGATTAATGACATTTGTCCCGTTTTATAGCCACAAAAATATAACCTCGCAGACTAAATTGCCTTGAATCTCTGCGGGTGGGTCTTTGTCACGTTTATAAAATGTCGCCGTTTTAATTATGATAGGTACTGTAAATAAACTAAGTAAACATGTATGCAGAACTCGTACATTTATTCCCAACCTGTACTGTACAGTACATAACTGTGCATACCCATTTCCATAGCATAATGCACATCACATATATGACACAAGGCCACATATTAGCCTCTCAAGCTTGGTAAGGAAAGCTACATAGTTCTCTTTAGAAACCAACATTTTCTTTGAAGGAAAGGGAGCAATGTCCCACTTTCCCCTTCAACCCTATAAATATGTAATTTACTAGTATGAGTATTATTGGCCAAGTTAGAGGATAAATACGTACAAGACATTTTCAGCTCAATTTCATGACCTCACCAAATCTGCTATTGCAATATATATATCTTCATGAAATCTAACAAAATACTAAAACTTGTCCATAAATTTGTTTATATTAGGATGCAATTTTTGACCTAAAGAGCCAGAAATATGCCAGTTATTTATGGTAGACTACTGGAGCA
This sequence comes from Apostichopus californicus, assembly GCA_020650975.1. NCBI lineage: Eukaryota > Metazoa > Echinodermata > Holothuroidea > Aspidochirotida > Stichopodidae > Apostichopus > Apostichopus californicus. The sequence continues at coordinate 8,746 of JAIPMN010033238.1, forward strand.
TCCCTTTAAACAAAAGTGCAAACGACTGCAATTAGGAAACATCAGCATAACTAAATTTTATGCAAATCTTAGGATTTTGAACTAAATTCAATGCAGGTATTTAGTTTAATGGTTTGTATTTGACAATGCTAGTACTGGATCTGAGGGTAACTAGTAGAATAATCTGTTTTTATAATGAAGTGGTCAGTTTAAATTGGTCATCTGCTGACTGTTAATTGCTTAAATCATGTAGAGCAGTACAAGGACTGGTCATCACTTACAGCAAATTGGCAAACTTTAGTTCAGATGATAATTGTTTTCTTAATGATACGTGAATGAAATCGCTCACCGATCAAAACTGTTCTAAGATTAATTTTATGGGGACCGAGAACAGCAGAGCAACAAGAGTTAGAATATATTTTGCAACTGCTGAATTATATATTTAAGGTATTTTACAACCGCTTCACACCATAGAAAATCAGCTTCTGCAGCAAATTGTTTGTACATCAAATCATGTTTCGGGAACATTAACAAATATTTTTTCATTCAAAAAAATAAATAAAATAAGCTTCAATTTTTCCAGATCCTCAGCTCAAATCATGTTCAATAATTAGTGGAGTAATTAGTAGTGATACAACTTTCTTAGTCTCTTAGTCCTGTTTTTTCACATCTGTATTAATTGTTACCTTCACAGCTCAATTTTATACCTTTTGTGTTCCATAACAGCCTACAAAAGGAACTGTTGATATACAGTAGGTGGCTACACATAATAAAGTTTGCTATCTTTTTTTGGTGTATAATATTTTATAACAAAGTTTGCTTTGGAACTTTTCCCTCAATAATCTTACATTGCTCTTAGATAGCATCTTCATTAATTTCCTAAAATACTGAAGACCAAAACAAGATTGAGAGATGAGAGTTAATGAAGTTGTATTTGCTGTGTGTACCCTGTGGAGTATTTACAACTGTGAAACATGTGGCAGTTTGTTTTACTGTCAAGATCAGGCCCAGATTGAAAGGATACTTATGCAGTTTGAAATCACAAACAAATGTCCTTATTCTAATGGAATCTACAGAATATAGCACGATTAGTTTGTAGGGTTAAATTGTTCCTTTGGACCTCATGTATAAATAATTTCTGTAACTACAATTTAGGTTATGTTGAATCTATGTGTTTATACATGAAGTGATAAACCAATGATACTTCAAATGTTGTTATCTCGAAACAAAGGATCCATATTTACGTTGAATGCAAAATATCAATGGTATGCTTAAAATCAGTTCCTCTTCAGCGTACCCACCCCCCCACCCCAAGAAAAAGAATGTTTTTCTCTGGAATATTCTTTACACCAAAATTGGAAATAAAAGGAAACATTCAAATTTCCAACGTCCCTTTGACGGCACGATTCACTCCTGAGAAATCCTGGCCAGCCGTCTTCTTGTGACATATCACGGCATGTTTAAACTTTCAAAGTTTATATGATGTTGCTCCAGAATTGAAATGGTTGTGAAGAGTAGGATACTTGTTTCCATAGCCATGCAACAGACTGCAATATATTTGACGTTTCCAGTCCAGTGAAAGTTAGTTTTTGGAATATAGACGAAAAATATCATCGGCCTTTGAATTGACAGAGCTGTGACAGCGATAGCAGTAATTGACATAATCCTCGCTGATCACCGACTAGAAAAAGTTACCGGTTCCTGATAGACAGGTTTACGACCAAAGGACCCGACCGACAGTCGAGGCAAAGTGTATGTTGCAAGATGGCGTTGAAGTACTGGCGGACGTTCCCAATCTCATAATGTTGCAACAGTCCGAAGAAACGTCATGTGAAGAACAGGATGCTCACTGCCATGGCGATGCAACAGACTGCAACATATGGACTTTTTCTCTCTCCAATTCTTGCAAATTTCCAAAATACTCCGAGTAACCTGAATCATGACGAGAACAAAAAGGTTTTGGAAATGTTTAAAACATAAAGGAACTTAGGTCATACAAACTGAAAATTATGGCCAGGCATATTTTGAAGAGCTGCATTATCTGTAGGTTTGTTAACTCTGCATCAAAACCAATAGATCTACGTACCCCCTTTAAACTATTTCCCTGCACCTCATTAGCTGCTTGGTTATCACACACACTTATAACGGTGGCAGACATTGTAATCCAAAATCTTAAAGAGGGACATATTCCAAAGATAATAGTTGAGTTTGTGTCCCCATTTAGTGCAGACTGATCATCTTAACATTGCTATATAATCAAAGTGGATCATTGGAGGGGGGGGTGGGATCCAACAGACTCGAACCCCCTCTTCTTAAAATTTTGGGTTTATGACCGCTTTTTAATGCTGAGTTTCTTGAATTTTTAATTAACTAGGCATTTGTTGAACATCGAACCTATCACCGATTAATTACCTTGCAGCCTTAAAACACATACATGTTTACTTCACGTATATTATATCCAAGCACACACTGCAGATCAGCCCTGGACTGGTTTTACCGAACTAGTATTTTGACAGAACTTTCTAACAAAGATTTAAATTCACTACGGAACGTCAAGTTAGTTGTGTAATTTAAGATTGTGAGGCTTTGATCAGTGGACATATGAAATAATCATTGTTCGGAACAAATGTTAGATCAAATGTTTGAGAATCACTAGGGTGATAACAAACTAAAAAAAAGTTTTATCAGAAGATTATACTTTTTTCCATGGTGAACCCCAACGTTCACCTTCTTCGTGTCAACTGGTGACTCTACTGTGGCCTGCCGAAGGGTCGACTCTGATGGGAGGAGACACCCCCTCCAGTTAGAGAAATTGAGACATCCCCCTCCACTTACAGAAATTGAGACATTCCCCTCCACTTAGAGAAATTGAGACATCCCCCTCCACTTAGAGAAATTGAGACATCCCCCTCCACTTAGAGAAATTGAGACATCCCCTTCCACTTAGAGAAATATATTATTAAGGGTGCTTACGGTAGTTTTGAAGTAATGTATACATGTTCACAATTTCTTTCACATATCAGTACAAATACTGCCAATTTCTCTGTTCTTCCAGTTTAATTTGTTTTTGTGACCATCCAAAGTTTTTGGGCGAACCAAGAAATGGTCGAGGGCTTCACTTTGAATACCCAGGATCTACAGCAGGGTTATTGTAAAAGGCAATCTGTCAGTTTGCATTAGCCTGTTGAGTGTCAAAATTTGCAGAAAGTGTTCATAATCTTCAGCATCTTACCCTTCTTTATTTTTATCAAGCATTCTTGGAGCCAGCCCTCTTATATACGTGCAGGTGCATATCAGTAAAAGCACCACAGTCAACAGACTCTGGAAGTTGAACAAAGCAGACTGTAGGAAGATAAGAAAGAAGGTAAACCTAAACAACTGATTCATCTTGAAAGTTTTCAGTATACATGTAGGGTTTTGG
>JAIPMN010033256.1:0-12064 GCA_020650975.1 Apostichopus californicus
TTTCTCCGATCATACTCAGGGACTACAGTGGGCTATGCCTTAGTCTATTAGTGTCCTAGTATTATGCTCTGTGACATTAGTGCAATTATACAAACACTTCGGTAAATGATACCAGCATCTTAAGTCTGTTCTTGGTCTTGCTTTCTATTAGATAATCCTCCCAGTGTAAAGAGATCATCACATTATTATTTCTCCGATCATACTCAGTGAAGTACTACAGTGGGCTTTGCCTTAGTCTATTAACATCCTAGTATTATGCTCTGTGACGTTAGTATATGATACAAACACTTTGGTAAATGATACCAGCATCTCAAGTCTGTTCTTGGTCTTGCTTTCTATTAGATAATCCTCCCAGTGTAGAGAGATCATCACCTTATTATTTCTCCGATCATACTCAGGGACTACAGTGGGCTATGCCTTAGTCTATTAGTGTCCTAGTATTATGCTCTGTGACATTAGTGCAATTATACAAACACTTCGGTAAATGAAGCCAGCGTCTCAAGTATGTTCTTGGTCTTGCGTTCTATTAGATACGCTGGTATGGCTAATCCTACCAGTGTTAAGAGATCATCACATTATTATTTGCAAAACTTTCACCTTTCAGTTTGATTGCAGGATCAAATGTAGACATTATTTCTTTGTGTTTTTTTAATCTCATGTTTATTCTGTCTTAAGTGTCTTCCCGTGGCATTTTCCTGTAAATAGATGTACAAATGATGTACAGTAGGGCCTTTTTCATGGACTGCCAAAGTTTTTGAGCACTTTGGTGGTATCCATACCTTTAGATTGATATTATTTTGTTGATAATATAATAAGTTCTCTCCTAAAAGTTATCAATCTATTTGTTCCATTTTTCCACCTCCTACAGGGTTCTTCTGAATGTGGATTCAGCCAAGTAAAATTGTTTATGTGTGTGGAAGCAGTTGATCTAAAGAAAAGGTAAGCAGAACAGTCAGTTCTCTACTAATCAGGCAATCTAATTAGTTTATTAATATCACATGTGATCAAAGAGGCCATGAACAGACTTGCCTACTGTACAGTACTCCATGTTGAAAACTTTTCTACCAACTGCAGCTCAATACATGTACACATTGTAATACAATATATCCAGACAGTATTGTGTTTGGCCTTGAGACAGAAGGGAGAGGCGCTTGATTGAATTGGAATTTGTAAAGTGATTTAATTATGTTTATATCATGATGCATGAACAGTTTGTGGATTGGTTTGTTTCTACTGAGTCCAAAGTTGGTGCTGTGTGTTAATCTTAATTAGTTTAGTTTACAAATTTGTACCACTTTAAAAAATTATTGAAGCCTCTTTTAAGAGATTTCATATTTCATTTGATTTTATAAAATGGAGAGAAAATGCCCCAGAATCTTTTAAGAATAACCATTCTAAATCTGGCAATTTGACTGCTCAAAAGTAAGATTTAACTTGGTTAATTTTCAGCTTTCCATTGTTTTTGCTCTTCATGTTGTAGTACTACAATCTAGAACTCACATATCACAGAAATGTGTCAACTATTCAAGTGGTTTGTCGATCTCGAATTATGTAATCTATTATCTTAATCTTGAGTATAATAATAACTGTATACATTATGTCAAGATACTCTACTGTAATGAGCAAAGTGGTTTTTTAGAGCCTTCATCTCTGAGGGAATGGCAGACCTACTCAAAGATCATAACTTCTTCATGAGGAAATGCTAAATTATTTACAAGCCAAAAACAAAAGCTAAGCAACAACAAAACAGCAAACAAGCAAACAAAATCCATGTACGTAAGTGGTTTAGACTAATAGAGACTTTAGCTTTGATGGAATGGCAGACTTAATATAAGATCATTCCTTCTTAATGAGGAAAAGCTGAATTATTTACATGTCAAAACCAAAACTAAGCAACCACAAAACAGCAAACAAGCAAACATAATCCATGTACATAAGTTGTTTAGACTAATAGAGACTTTAGCTTTGATGGAATGGCAAACTTAAAATAAGATCATTCCTTCTTAATGAGGAAATGCTAAATTATTTACATGTCAAAACCAAAACTAAGCAACCACAAAACATCAAACAAGCAAACAAAATCCATGTACATAAGTGGTTTAGACTAATAGAGACTTTAGCTTTGATGGAATGGCAGACTTAATATAAGATCATTCCTTCTTAATGAGGAAAAGCTAAATTAATTACATTCCAAAACAAAGACTAAACAACCACAAAGCAGCAAACAAGCTCAATGTACATAGGTGGTTTTTTTAATAGAGCCTGCAGCTTTTAGGGAATGGCAAACTTAATATAAGATCATTCCTTCTTAATGACGAAAAGCTAAATTAATTACATGCCAAAAACCAAAACTAAGCAACCACAAAGCAGCAAACAAGCTCAATGTACATAAGTGGTTTTGACTAATAGAGCCTGCAGCTTTTAGGGAATGGCAAACTTAATATAAGATCATTCCTTCTTAATGACGAAAAGCTAAATTAATTACATGCCAAAAACCAAAACTAAGCAACCACAAAGCAGCAAACAAGCTCAATGTACATAAGTGGTATTGACTAATAGAGCCCGCAGCTTTTAGGGAATGGCAAACTTAATATAAGATCATTCCTTCTTAATGATGAAAAGCTAAATTAATTACATGCCAAAAACCAAAACTAAGCAACCACAAAGCAGCAAACAAGCTCAATGTACATAAGTGGTTTTGACTAATAGAGCCTGCAGCTTTTAGGGAATGGCAAACTTAATATAAGATCATTCCTTCTTAATGACAAAAAGCTAAATTAATTACATGCCAAAAACCAAAACTAAGCAACCACAAAGCAGCAAACAAGCTCAATGTACATAAGTGGTATTGACTAATAGAGCCCGCAGCTTTTAGGTAATGGCAAACTTAATATAAGATCATTCCTTCTTAATGATGAAAAGCTAAATTAATTACATGCCAAAAACCAAAACTAAGCAACCACAAAGCAGCAAACAAGCTCAATGTACATAAGTGGTTTTGACTAATAGAGCCCGCAGCTTTTAGGGCATGGCAAACTTAATATAAGATCATTCCTTCTTAATGACGAAAAGCTAAATTAATTACATGCCAAAAACCAAAACTAAGCAACCACAAAGCAGCAAACAAGCTCAATGTACATAAGTGGTTTTGACTAATAGAGCCCGCAGCTTTTAGGGGATGGCAAACTTAATATAAGATCATTCCTTCTTAATGACGAAAAGCTAAATTAATTACATGCCAAAAACCAAAACTAAGCAACCACAAAACATCAAACAAGCAAACAAAATCCATGTACATAAGTAGTTTAGACTAATAGAGACTTTAGCTTTGATGGAATGGCAGACTTAATGTAAGATCATTCCTTCTTAATGAGGAAAAGCTAAATTAATTACATTCCAAAACAAAAACTTAGCAACAACAAAGCAGCAAACGAGCTCAATGTACATAAGTGGTTTTGACTAATACAGCCTGCAGCTTTTAGGAAATGGCAGACTTAATGTAGCATCATCCCTAAAGTGTTCATGAGCAATATATACTCTCATTATTTACATGCACAAGAACAAACAAACACAAAACAACAAATAAACAAAATCACGTAAGTGGTTTAGACTAATAGAGCCTGCAGCTTTGAGGGAATGGCAAAGCAAAGCAAAGCAAAGCAAAAACAAAACAACAAACAAAATCAAAAACATTTAAATTCAATGTAATACTGCAGTACTATATATACAGTACAGAGTCTCTTTAACTTTGCTACTGTATATACACAGTAGGTCAGGCTTTAATTGTTTGCTAAATAATTCATTACTGACCAACACAAACTCTATAAAAGGCTTTTTTTCAGTGAAATTGTTTTGGCATTCACATTTATTCTTCTTGCACAGTATCATTTAGCTCACTTTGACACATGAAGCAAGGTCATTGCTTGGGATTGAAGCTAGCTGCATGCCATAATATGACTACATTTATAACACACTAAAATGTATATTAGTGTTGAAAATCAGTATACAAATTCCGGACTGTCCTGTCTATTGTGAAGTTGTGCAACGTGCATACCTGCAGAAATTGTAATTTTCAAGTTGTATTGGCTTATAATTAGGGACCTGTGTGCTTTGACCAGAATGAATTTTGGTCGTCAAATATGTGCATGTATAGCACTGTAGGTTCTAAAACCAAAATTCTGAAATTATTGCATCTGATTTATTGTAAGCTGTACAAAATGTATACATTTGTTAATGTCAGCTCTGCAAAATATATTGTATTATCCAATTTCTGGTCACAACTCAGTAAGTTATTGCGATATATAAACAGTTCACAATTGATTGTTCAACATACCCTAAATTGGAGGAGAATGAAGCAAATCACAGCTTGTTGAAGTTTGGTTAAGACATTTATCCTCATCGCATACCTCTCTTTACACTGTTTTGGGTGCCCCTGCTGCATACAACAAACGTGCAAGTTAACTTTATTTATTAACCACATATGGCAATATATCATGTTTTAAATGTTCAGATTACAATAGAGACAAATTTGTGACACACTGTCTCCAGGACAATAAAACTTACTGAATCAATGTGTCAACAATGTATCAAAACATGTTCAAAAAGGATATTACTTTGGCATTTGTTTTTGTAACTACGTGGTTGTCGAAACCATTCACAGCGCAGGACTGATAAAATAAGCTAAATTCTGGCACTGCAAATACGGCGCATATTTCAGTGGTCACTTTTGAAGGTTCTAAACTTCTCTCTGTCTGTCTGTCTGTCTGTCTGTCTGTTATAAAATACTACTAATCCGCTTACATCTATCTCTTTGTGTTCACCATGCTCATTTACCTGTCTGTATTCTGTGCGTGTTTTTGTCCCTTCTGTTACTGTTACTTGTCATTTAGCCTTTGAAGAAGATCCTGCTAGGATCGTAAACGTCAGGCCAACTTACTTAAACATCCTCTTACACGGGTTCTCTAGTGGATAAGCAGTTTGCTAACAGTTTTATTCAATTTTGATAAAATACTAACTGTATGATTCTCCTGTGTAAAATACCGCTACCTTGTGTAGGATCGGGCATTTTGCGATACTGGATAAATTGTTCGCTGCAATATGGTTACATTTCTGGACATGGTTGTTATTATGCTGATTACGGTATCTAGATTTACTTTACCACAAATGTGCACTTTTCCCATAGATGTGTCTGTACAGCCTTTCTGTACTGCATTGTGAAGTAAGTCCTGTAGTCTTTGCAGGATTCCAGACACTGTATGCATGATTTCATCTCTTTTATGACTTAATTCAAAGTCCCTTTTAATTTAAGGTCATTTATTGTCCTTTTTTTTCCAGGATTCGAGTGGAGATAAGCCAGGGAGCTGCTCCAGTAAATTTACAGCAAAGGAAGTGAACAAGGTCGGTGAAAAAAGCAAACCAAATGTTAATCTCTAAGTACTACTGGATGCTTGTTGCAAAACAATAACAAGCAAAGTTTTTGGTTTCATTTTTTGCCTTCATGCCTCCATTGAATGGAGTCTTAAAGCATATGTGAAAATAATTAAGAATCACGTTTATATATATGTTTCAAGGAAACTTCAAACAATGATGTATTGTATAAGGACCTCTATTTGTATAAAAGAGTGTTCAATACAAAACAGCTGTTGTAAATATGTATATAATGCATTACCAGTTCCAAATCGAAGTAAATGAATGAAAATGAACTGTAAATTAACTTTGCACCGTATTTATGCATAAATCAAGAATGAGGGCATTTCAAGAAAGAGTGGATTATGTGAAAAAATTGTAAATAATTCAAAAGAGGTGTTGTCAATTATGGTTGATGAACATATGCATCATCGATTAAAATCGAAGAAAAAGTGAAAATTAACTGAAATAAAAATTCTGTACCATACATATACATGAACAATCTGAATAAATGAGATGGAAAAAAAAAAGCAAATACATTATGTGACTTACATTTACTTACTTATACTTTTACTAAAGTTTACTTTTGCAAACCTATCACATTACTTTTGCCTTCAAAATGATTTGATGAATTTAATAAGTTTAGTGGAGGATGTATAGTTGGATTTATTTTGGGAGTAATACAATTGTTTCAGTCGGTTGCTATATACAGTAGAGAAAATAAATGAAAGAGGAAGACGATAAAAAAAACAAGAAAAACGAGAAAACGATTTATCAGACAGTTTTCTGCCCAAAAAATTTTTTTGCAAAATAAATATATTTGAAAAACACTATATAGGAGTGCACTTGAAAGTTGTAACAAATAAGTTCACAAATCACAGAATAGAGTGAATAGACTGCATTGTCTGTACATGTTCACATGCTGTTGCAAACACACGGTCTTCTGTTTTATTGCCTCATTGCAGACTAAACTCAAAATATTAAGAATGGTTGGTTCATCATGAGCGAACTCAAAGTCGATAACTGCCGTTGAAAGAACTTGTGAACGGTATAAATTGTTGCCGCATTCAGATGACCAAACAAGTTTCTTTACTATTTACATTTACTAGTCTTTTTAGTTGTTGAGGAGAAACAGGTTAGTGTTGATCGGTCAGTACATCCAATCATGTTTCTGTTTCTCATTCAGCAGGTAATAATTTAAAAAAAAATGTACTCCTTTAGAACCAGTCATGATCTACCAGGGATCTTTGAAGAATGGGTAATAAAAATTTGGTAAAAAAAAATTAAAAGCTTTAAGTTCCACCCCTCTCCCAACTTATTTTGTTTTGTTCTGTTTCCTCCCCATCTTTCTCAGCCTGCAGATACATTTTTCAATGATGCTGGCTTTGTCGTGTTAGAGAGTAAGTGTGAGACTACAAGAGTAGATTATTCCAGAGAAGGATTAGGAGAGAGACATCATCTCAAAATATCCTTTGTCCCGGTTAATCACAAGAACAGAATCCAAGATGGCAGCAGGATGTAAGTAATTGTTGTTTAATGCGGCGAATTCTGGGTTGCTGCATCTGTCACAATTTGGCGATATTCCTGTACCAGACCTCTGAACCAAAGAAGAGGTGTCTGGAAAAGTTTGGTGGGATACCTTTGCTAGGCCATCAAAACTTCACCAGGAATTAGGATAGTTTGCCTGATCATCATAAAAAATGTCCAAATGGAGAGGGGACGGAGAGTAGTAGTGATGGGCGATGGGGTCTGGGCACATACAGTAGACCTATTTTTCGGTTAGTTAGAATACTGTGTAGAATACGGTTAGTTAGAACCGTTAGAATACGGTTCTAACCGTTAGAATACGGTTAGTTAGAATACTCTTGGTAAAGCTAAATTGAACCTTGAATTTAGCATTAAACACAGAGATAAACACTTCACTACTTACAGTTGGGGAAAAAAAATGTTCATTGAAATTTGCAGTCAGGTGACTTTGATTCATGGAAAATATTCAACAAATTTATGAAAAAATAAATATTCTAATATTGTGAGACATGTGTTGTTTGTTTGCTTCAATGTCATTGTAAGACACTTTCATTTTTCGACTTGATTACATATCTGCATTTATCAGATTAATAAATACTGTATATATGATGTTTCTATTACCTTCTACACATTGCCAGTTTATTATTTGTTTGTACGGATGTCTTTGGGTAGCATTTCTTCTTCATCTTTTCCTTGTCTCATTTATGTTACCTGTTTTAATTACTCCTGAGGAATACCAAAATGAACAAAACTGGCCAAGTCTCCCAAAAATTGTCAATAAAGATTACTTCTGACAGCTTTGGCAGATAAAATGAATCTTTTGAGCGCTACATCAATGTTGAAGCTTAAATAATTCCCTGCCACTTATGAAAACCACAGATCTATAGTATCACTAGAAGTAGCTCATCCTTTCATTGACATTCCACTGGTCATTGTTGAACCTGATACAACTTAAAAGTTTGCTAATGTTACAATGTGTGCACTTGACATAATTGCCATGAAGCAGTTTTTTACTTAAATACTTTAATAGCTGTGTTGAGTAATGGAGCAACAAAGGTTTAACCTGTGTAAATAGTACTGTAGATACAGAAGAACAGGTGTACTGTAATTTTTAGAAACCTCCATTAAAGACAAATAGGGATCCATTGTTTTAGTTAGTTACTTCTTGAGAGCATCAAGCCTGTGTCGTTTGTGAATTTATTGTTCGTCACATCACACTGCTTTTCACTGTATTACTTAGATCAAGTACTGTATGTTGTACACCCCCTCACTATACATTACGACAGATTCATGAAGAAAAACTGCTCATGTTACAACATCGAAACCACAATGCACTTTTGCATTCTGGTTTACTTCTCATCTTCTCTCTCCTGTAAACGTTTGCTTACTTGTTTTTTTGTCTTTTTTGCCTTTTTTTCTCTTTCCTCCCTGTTTTCCCCAACTTTCTTTGCTACACGTTTGTTAATACGTCAATGGCGAAACAAATCCACACGCACAGCAAATTCGAGTAAGTAACTGCACTTTCTGCCTTGCCTTCCATGTTAACCCTTCATTGGCACTTAAATTACCTGAGTTCCATCTGTGGAAGCTGTTGTTTAATGGGGGAGGGAGAGGGGGGGGCGGGATCTTGGTATAGTTTGGTTATTATTTTGTTAATATTATTTGTCAGTTATCTGTTAACCTTACATGTATGGCTTGGAGATCTATTAAACTGTGATCGTTCTTGCCTGAGTTAGTTTCTCGTTTTGGTCACGCACTGATCAGCCCGATTGTAAATACAGTATCATCATTCTGCTCAATTGCATCATTTTTTGCACAGTGCTTTTGTTTACTTCTTTTCTGCACCGTTTCTTCTGGTTGTTCTTTAAAAATGATTTTGTCATTGTTTAAATCATTCTGCATCCTTTTTTTGGGAAATAAAATAAAATATAAAAAAAAAAAAAAAAAAAATTTGGCAATCCGAAACATGACAATCCCAAACTTGGAAGCATAATTTGCTAACTCTTGAAAATGGGTCTAAAACTCAGCAGAAAGGTAAAATGTTTGGACAATTTTTCCCTGGCATGTTTTTTTGTTATTTGTGTTACTTATTGGATTTATTTTTAGGTGAGCAGGAAAGGAAGGGAGAAGTGCGAAACTTACGATTGTTGTCTACTGGCTGAGATTGTTTGCGGAATGAACGCTACTTGATATGTGATATGTGAGGCGGAAGTCAGTGGCGGAGCTAGGGGTATTGGTCAGGGGGGGGCGAGAATGGTCTGTAGGGGCGCTTTCGACACTATCTAAGCGGAGCGCCACCACGGGTTGGCGCGGAGCGTTCAGAAATTTTTTGAGTCAAGATACTCCCTAGATCGCCGGAAATGACCCTTTCTGGCCTTGCTAATTTGCAGATAAACGAAGAATAAATAGCTGTTAGAGCATTTTGTCAGAAAATTACACCAACAAAATGTGACAAATGTCAATAGGTAGTTGAGAGCGCAATAAAAAAGTCATTAATCGCGAATAAGTAAAAAGTGGTAAAAAGCTGAAAAGGGCGCCAGCAGTGCATTTGAGCCCGTCAGGGGGGGCATCCGCCCCCCCTGACTGTATGGTTGCTCCGCCACTGGCGGAAGTGATTTGTGGATTATGCTTTTACAATTAGATTAATGATGCAATTTGCTGGCATGAAGTCAAGTAGACCTGCTGCATTCAAATAAGGTTAAAGGTCATGATCTATATTGCTGCTATAAAATGTGCTAGAAAATCAAATAAATACTCTGCCTTAAAATTGTTACTTTTTTGAACAAAATTTTCTGTCGCTGTTACAGTCAAAAAGCATTTGTCCCACTAGACACAATTGATTGTCTCATAAGAGACATTAAGAGTCATTCCAGTGGTAGAATAGATAATTTACTTAATAACATTGCTTGGACCTTAACTGCATCATCTTTCACTTCCTGGTAGGTCAATTTAACCGCCCTCCCCATAACATTTCATATGGCAGAGATACTGTATGAATCGTTCAAATTTGCTGATATTTAGTGAATGCAGATGGCAACGGCGATTTGGTTTTGTTTAAAAAAAGATAATTAAATCGTTGATCCTAAGAGGAAAATAATGCAAAAGACAACAATTAAAAAAATGAAAAAAATATTCAATAGTCAATCAGCATAAACAAATATATATTGGAAGGTAGTAGCAACTACCATATATCCCACGTACAGGATTCCCCTGGGATTTAATTCTCTATGAGAGGTGGTAACTGGTTTGTCACACTGAAGGGGGTGAGCATATCTGGGAGAGGTGAGGGGGGGGGGGTCTCGGAAACTTTTGTTAAACATCCTAATGTTAATCATCCCAACAATAAATTAGATAAAAATGCTATGTTGAATAGGGCAGAAGAACTTTTATTTGTTGCTTTGATTGTTGACAGTGTATTGTGTTGACAGCCATTTCTAATCTCCCCAATTCTGATAACTTGTGGCTTTAATTTGGTTAACATGTTTAATACAGCTGTACTAGTACAGCAGGTACAGTATATATATATACACTGTGACAAGTTTAGCTACAGACTCAATAATGAGATGATAAAATAAAATACAGTAGCTAGGAATTTGCATGCAAATTTGCACCAGCACAAATTGCAATTAGCAAAATAGTTTGACACTGCTGCAGTGTGTTGCGGGTTGTTGGCGCGCTTTTGGTAGGAGAGTCTGAAGGAGGTCACCAGAGGAGACCTTTCAAGAAATGTTAGGAATTAATGGGAATCAGATTGAAATCAATGTTAATATACGTATGTAGCAATAAGTACAGTAATTATTGTTCTTTGATATCATTTTTGTTATTTGAGTCAGTTAATGTCAAACTTAAAAACACACTTTAGTTTTAATTAGATGTAAAGGACAATTTTTTTTTTTTTACAAGCTGTGAGAGATGAAATTTTGCTAGATATGATTTCTAGAAGCTCAATGTGTTTGAATCAAAGCTAAAATATTCTTGGTTAGAAATTGAGGAGTCGGTGTCAGTGTCCACCAAAAATGCTGGAAATTGTCTGCATCTTTCAGGTCAAAACCACATCTTCATAGCATTTTTTATGGCAAAGATGCAATTTCCCCTCCAGTTTGGTAGTATTTTGAAGGCATCCTGGCAACTGCCGAGTGAGTGATGTCATCCGGCAATCCAGCTGGAAGCGCTTTTGTTTTACTTTGTTTTGGTCAACGGATTTATTCAAAGAGGAAACTAATATACCTACACCCAAAAAAAAAATTGCAGTATGATCAAATTTCAAACAATTTTCAAACTACCACATTTCAAGGATAAATCATCAAAAGGATTATAAAAGGAAAGTAAAGCTTTCAAAGGACACACATCTACCTGTGATGACATCACAGACCACATACTGTGATGACATCATAGATTAGCGACTGTGATGACATCACAGTCCATCTACTGTGGTCTACTGTGGTTTTGGGAGTATGGAGGGTTCAATCAGTCCGAATCGCAAACATTGAACCGGACATATCTTGAGTGATGGGAAGAAGATATTGAGATGGTGGTTTTGGTGTGGAATATTATTTCTCTTCCACAGTAAAAGGTGTCATATTGTCTGTCACCAGAATATCCCTTTTAAGTTACGAAAGTTATAGTCACAATAGGTAGTCTGCTGCCCATAGCAGCTATTAATGTTAATACTTGAAGTGCTATCAAGGTGGTGGGGTCACGGACGTACCATATTCATCAAATGCAACTTCAATCCATCAACACACACTGAATAGTTCATTACACTCTTAAGTTGTACATGGTATTCATAAATACGTTAGATTTGGTCATCACTCAACATGGGAGCAATTTTCATATTCTCTGAACATTATTATAATTTGGGGGCATTTGTATTTAGTTTCACCAGTAATCATATGTACCCATAATCAGTGAGGAATGATTGTATTAATTGACAGCTGTCCATTTCCTCAGTATCACAAATTGAATCTATATTTTTCCCGCTTTCTCATTTATAATATGCCGTCGGTATGATAATCCCATACGGTGAACAAATTCAGATCATAACATCTTTTCGTCCAATCAACATGTGGTATGAAACACTCTGATACCATATACTCGAGCACCCTGGTTACAAATTCACTGTGTATGCAAA
>JAIPMN010033260.1:0-21280 GCA_020650975.1 Apostichopus californicus
AAAAAATATGTCAACTTGACTTTTCACTTCCCTTCAAAGTGATGTATTTCTAAGTCCTTGTTAATTTATTTGAGTAATTTGTATACATGTTTTGTATACTAAATGAAAAAGGAAGGCCTTGCAATTCTATTTGAGTAATTTTTATATAAGTATTTGATGTAAATGAAAGTGGAAGTCTTTGTTTATCTTCTATCACTATTTCGAGTCTAAACGCGATTGCATAATACAACATGTATTACGAAGATGATTTTTGAGTCGAGTTTCTATAACTCGTACCTTATATAAATGGTCATATATGTTTTTTTTGTAAATTAACATTATAGTTTATTCTTCAATCAAATATGTTTGTTTTTAGAAGACGGTCAAAACAATGGTATGTTTGATGAGACTTCTCCAGAGGTTTATTCTATGATGTCAAACACCGGTAGGTTCCTCTTAAGTTAAATTAAGTAAGAGTGTTTTAAACTCAACTAAAGTCTATTATAAAGAGTTGTGCATTAGATTTGGCTACATTTACGTGTCAGCGTTTCAGGGTGGTGCTGACAGTGACAAGTCAGTTATGAAACGTCTATAGCACTATGCATTATTCTTAACGTCGATCAGAATATTATTATTCTGAATTTAAAACAAGATGGCAGAAGCCAAATATTGACATTTTCTTAATTCACAACAAAATGGAATGCAATGAAAGCAGAAAACTCTCATTTAAATACATAACAAAATAAAATCAAACATTTAATTAAATATGAACAAAAAGTCAAACATATAATTTGACCGATTTGTAACATGTATTTGACAAACCGAACTGCCGCTTTGCAAAGAAAATATTCGAGTATTTGTTGTCTACAAGGGATAATACAACGTGTCAATAGCGTGCAGAGAGGCACCTTCAATGCGTTGTTCCGTTTAGGTATCCGTATATTAGTCACTCTAATTTAATGGATTTTTTAGCAAAATCACTTAGTTCAGATACACAACCATTTTTTTAGTAGTATTTTGGTTAGCTCAATAGAAGAACCACAACGAATGTATACAATTTTGGACACCTAGATTAAGTCCTACAACATTTATGGACAAATATAAGCTAGCCACGCCTATACGAATGGACCTATATTTGAAATCGTATAGAATAATAAAAGTTACTCACTATTGTTGCGGGACTCATGCACTTATGCACTCATTGTTGCGGGACGAGCTATTCTACATAATGTTCATTTAAAACATTGTAGTAGATCGAGGTCGGAGCAAATGAACTTTTTCTTTCGTTACTGAAAATAACTATAGATAATTTTACACTCGATTACAGATTCGACATCACCCAAGTCGACTTTACAGTCCTCAACGAAATCAATAACTACCACAGGTTGGTATTATCATATAATACGCTGTGCAAATCACATTTATCAAATGCGGTGCTGCGTTATCAGAGCTATGTATTTCGGGGATTTTTTTTGGTTCTGTTCCTGCCAATCGTTGCAGAATAGTTTCTTTTAACTCTTCAGTTTGAGCATTGTTTATTATTTAAAGCAATCTTAGTAATACATTGATCCAAGCTATTCACAGTAGGATACAGTCGGTAATTTATATTGCGTAAATAAATTAGCATATCACTGTTTGCAAAGCAAATATTTGTGTTAATTTTGTACTATGCTGATACTACTTGATAGTGCTTCCGTTAGAAATGTTATATTCATCAGCTACATTGGTAGAGTTTTCATTCAAAGAATGAAAACTCACAAGTTACTGGTTATATTAAGTTTTTTCCTTTTTGTTCAACTATTCGAAGACCATTTTCTTAGTACTATGATTGTTGTTAGATTGACCTATGTATTTGTATATAGGCCTTTAGCTTTGGTATCATGTTTCTGAAAAAAAAGATCATTTAATATACCAAACTGTTTTAGTAGTTTTATAATAAAGGCATTGTCTCTTCTTGCTCATTGTATTAAACTGTTATTTTACCAAGCTCTTGTAATATATGACTTCTTTAACCGACTGTGGAAAATTCTAGTCAGAGGGGTTTAATCGGAAGGAATGTATACGTCCGTTTCCGCATTAGGACTCTCAAGTTACATCCTAACAATATAAAATCATACCTTACCATTTACTCTTATAGCCTTTTAACATTTTCTTGGTAAATAAAATCACCGTGTTTTTTAACATGATGCTCTTTTTATATTCTTGACTGTTAGGACGAATGTCGACAGCCAATTTTCTGCAATCCACGAGTTCACCGGTAACCACAGCAATAACGACAGAAGGTATGGCCAAAGCTGCACACATCTTACATTTCCTACATGGATAAAAATTAATCGACATACAAATTTATTTGATTTCAGACTATTGTATATTTCTGTATTCATTGTTCTGCTTCGTTCCCCTCAGTTATGTATAACTCAAATTAAGCAACTTTGCATAACATAAGTTCACAGAGCTATACAAAAAAAATGTCTTGTAAAATATAGCACATACAATAGAAAAGTAAGTTTAATTGATAAGCATAAATGGACTGAATTTTGGTGAATATTTCCTTAAATTCAGAACTGCAGAACTTAACTCTATTGTCGTTAGACTAAGTATATGGTACCATTTTTCTCGAGTTGGGTATGATGTGCGGTTGACGGAAGGGCCAGGTTCTGTGTTTTACTTTAAGCTCATTTCTTATCCTCCTGTATAAACTCAGTAGGTGAGACTTAAATCCATTTTCACTGTTACTACTAGTATACGTGTACAACATCGCACTACCACAATATGTGAATGATCGAAGCAGCTGACACCGAAGGGAAACTTGCCTTAACAAAACCCTGATGAAATATGACATATTCCATATTCCATATTCCATTTTCAGGTACGACCACTACGCCACAATGTCCTTTGAATCAAGTCTTTTCTGACTGTGTATGCCAGGGTACATGTGAAGACCCTCATGGGTGGTTTGGCTGCCATATAAACTGTACTAGAGGAAGAACATGCGTTTGTCCAGCCGGCTTTTTATTACTCGGACAGAATTGCATACCGGAGAGTGCTTGTGGGTGTTATCACGAAACGGGAGGAGTCATACCGGTATTCGTAAACTGTTATTAGTATATTTATCATGTGCGTTCCTTTACAATCGTATCCGCCAAAACAGTCTTCTTTGTCCCAACAAAGTAGCAGTTGTAGGGTTTTACAAAACACAGATAAAAGGAAAGTTTCTCTACTTGCCAATGTCACATATTTGAATTTCATTGACGGAGACAGTGGACATGTCTTTATAGTAGGTGATATTAAACAAATGATGTCACCTTTGCTATTTCTTTGCAATTGTCATGCTACAAGTAGCTTTTACTGTTCTGGTAAATGTACTGAACAGATTTGAGATTCGATAGTGATCAAGCTACGAATCTTATTAATTCACGAAGTAATTAATCTACAATGGACGAAACAAAATACCTGTTGATCTTATGATAATTCATTCTCTTCTTCTGTTCTTATATCATGAAGTTGAATTAAAAACATAAAAAAGTAAGATTAATCAAGCGATATTATTAATGGCTGTTCATGTTCAATAAAAAAATCATGGTGAGACCCTTTTTATTCAATAATCAATCCAAATTTGTCGAAAGTGTGTGCGAGGGAGACTATGCGATGATGGGATCATATTTGCTAACTATTTTGTGGAACAAACCTCCAAAAAAAAAAGAACTATTAACAAGCATATTGCTCCCCAGAGCCAATCAAAAGTGAAGCCAAGAACTTTCCAAGTAATACTCCGTCCACGACCGGCCTGTCTTAATCGAAGACCTGTGCCCTCAAATATGTCTGGACGGACTAAATAAAGGTCATATGAAAAACAATTCCTTAAAGTTGTAATGTTTTTCCTTGAGAACAGACTAGAACACTATTCCAGAGATGTAATCTACGTAATATCATCATAGTGGCAACACTATATTCATATTTATTCACCTTTTCTCTGTATAAAGAATGGCGGATCGCGGATCGTGACCATGAACTGCACGGAAACATGCTCATGTGAGAATAACGTTCTTGTATGCATAAACTATACATGCAGTGAACATGCGATGTGCCAAAACCATAATGGCAATATGTCGTGCGATTGCAACGTGAACTATATGGGAAATGGGACAGTATGTAAACGTGTACAGGATTGCCAAGATCTTTACGACAATGGCGTAATCAGTGAAGGTTTTCACTTGATATACCCGCTTACATGGTCAGGGGAACCTTTCGAAGCTTATTGCAAAGACGGATGGACTGTAAGAAGACTTTCTTTTGAGTTTATGTCCATGATAGTTGTCGTTTTATATAAGAGAAATAACATGTACCATACTACACATTGTACTTCTATACTCCGCCCCTGAAATTTAATACGTGGGACTACGTTACCTACGTACTTCAACGTTAAAGAACAGAGTGTTGAAGAACAAGTACTATTTTGTGCTTTTGTGTTAAACATAATGTAAACGAAGTGAAACTATATATTTCCAAGGAGCAGAAAAAACTTTGATAATATGGCTGGGCTGCAAATATCCACTTAGAAATGTGAGGGGAGAGTGACTTTTCCTGTTGATATATAGATCATTCATATATTCCATACAAACATCACAAAAGTACTTTTCTTGATTAATCTGGCTTCAAGTGGACCGTGAATACTTCCTTAATGAGCCTCAACTAACAAGCATACTGATATCAACCTATTTTTTGGCTGTTGTTGTTTAGTTTTTTCAGCTCCGCGTCAGTCACCACGGTTTTTTTTATGGCTGGGATTTATACAGAAATGGCATCCGTAGAAGCGATTCTAATACACATTGGCTAGGAAACGAAAAATTAGCCAACATAACTGCCCAACGGGACTACACCATGAGAATGGAATTTAAGAACAGCAGTAGTAACATTACCCACTATCTTCAGTATGATCTCTTTCGAATTGGTTCAGAAGTCAACAAGTATGCACTAGAAGAGCTCGGCAGTTATACAGGCAGCTTGGGTGAGTAAAACATTTTTATCGTAGCCTATAATGCAATGCACGATATATGCCATGAACGAAATTTGTAAACCTTTATGATAGAGTGTGGAACCTGGTTTGTTGTGATCAACGATCGACTGGCACTTTCGATATTTAAGGAGCATTAGCATCGTATAAGAAAAAAACGTCAATTTTATCAAAATTTCTCAACATCGTCATCATTGTCGCCATCGTTATCTTCGTCATCTTTGTTTTCGTCTTCGTCTTCAATTGTCATTTTCATCGTCATCGTCATCCCCATCGTCACAATAGACGATGATGAGAGTTCTTTAAGTTTCGATTTTTCTTGGGAAAAAAATAAAAGAAATATGTATGTTTTTGTTTTGCTGGTTACCTTTTCCTTCTCATTGTACACAGAATATGACTACATGAGATATCATCGTGGTGTTGGTTTTTCAACATATGACAGTGACAATGATAACAGTACATCACGAAAATGCACCCAACCACATATTGCTGGCTGGTGGTACAATGGGTATGATAATTTTACATGTACTACAGCGAATTTCAATGGAAGGTATGGCGAACCGTGGAAAGCTGGACTGTGCATTTACCACAGGGAACGAATGATTGCTGACTGCGATATTGCTACAACTGAAATGAAAATCAAACCTCTCTGAAGAATACGTCCATCAATACGTGTGATTTGTTGATTGAGGCAATTTTTCGTTGCAAAAGGTAACAAATAGGTAACGAAACATTAAAATCAACCAGCATTGAAAGTCCCTGCCCGAATCTAAGGTTCAGTTATTAAGCAAAATACTTTTTCAGGACTTTGCAAGTCAAATTAAATGTAGTACTAAATATGACAAAAACATGATATTATATATCTGCTCTCAACAAAACACATCGTGCTTAATATTTCTTTATTATTATAATCATCGTCACTGCATTCATGTCTATATAAGTTATCTTTGACACTAAATATCCATTATGTATACACTACTCAACGTCGAGGCTTTTAGTCTATGGGCAAGAATAAAAACGAACGGAACAGTTTAACCAGAGGGATTTACTAAGGATGTCATACATGGTATTAATATCAACTAACGGTTTATGCAGTGTAATGGATATAAGAGTACATGCTGAGCGTGAATATAGAATTACGCCATACGTCATCAATAAATAATAAAGTTCTTCAGTATGGTATAGTGTAGTATCAGCATGCCAGAGATTTATTCCAACTTACTGTCACCTTCAAGTGCTCTCTATTCTCTGTTCAAACTGGTATAATGTCTCAACTTTGTTACTTGCAATGTCAACTGATTGGTTGGTTAACACATTAGTAATAATAAACTTCATAATTAACCGTTTAGAATGGTCACTTAGTCAATGAATGATTAAATCATGAACACACAATTGCAATATCCATTTCAAGTTTGGTGTTGTAGAAAGAAGAGAAGCCAGAGATATAGTTTTCTAAAACCGCATCGTTTCTACACAATTTAGTGTAGACTACAAGCTAAGCCAATTCAGGAACGATGGCATCACGGATAATATTCCCCATCTCAATTTGTTCATACAATATCACGTACATGATTAATAACACAACCTTGCCTTTACACCGTATCAAAGGGCTAATCTTTAGTCTATAGAAATGGCTGAAAATGTGTCTAACTTTCTTCTGATAACTTCTAAACATTTCTTCTGACGAAGTTCCCTGACGCCTTACACGGGAGTCGGCTTCAACGACCTTATAGCGCGCAATACCCACTTTTTTTATATTATCTTTGAATTTCCTCTTGATATATAGACATTTATTACATAGCATTTGATATCATGTATATTATTACTTAAGACAACGTTGTGGGATTTAATTGTTTTATTGGTTAAATGTAAATGGCGAAAACATGGTGAATATCTGTAATTAGAGAGTGTTGGAACTTCCACATGTTTCAAAGATGCATCTAGATTAAATAACACTGGTCAAGGTATGGTATAATTATTAGTGACGGTTTTCATACGATGGTACCGCTATCTTGTGTTTTGTAATTGTAGCCTAGTAATAATGTAGCCTTCGGAATAAAACAAAAAATCAAACACAATAGGACTATGTTGAATATGCCAGTTTTACATATTCACTTATTTCAAAGAAAATTAAAGATATCGGTTAAGCCTACATTGTGTATTTAACGAGAGTGTGAGAGAGAAACTTGTTTTGGAACAACTTAGCTTCACTTCTCCACGGTAAGTTGAAGGTACGTTAAGAGTGAAGTAGTTTATATGTTAAGCTAATAAAACACATATAAAAATATGTTTTTGGAATTTCTAAAAGAACTTTATTCTCTGCATGTATGAACACTACGATTACACATTTAAATTGAACATTTGAGATGATTTTGATATTGTAAATATTAACCCCTTTTCTCATATTTGTAACGATCGTAACCATTCCCTGGTGTTGTGGTTCCTTGGTATTGAATATTTACAAAACTGTTTCACGTAAAATGTAACTGCGGAAATGAATATTGACTCTCGGATTGATGCGTCTGTGCAATATAATAAATATATTGAAGACTCTTGCAGATTTTCTCTATTGTTTGGATATTCTTTTTGTACAATTTGGTCACTTTAAGTCTTTCGTCTAAACAACTACCTGTGTGAAACATTGTCAACATGTTTTTATTACAAAAGCGGTCAAACTATTACTGGAACACTTACTTTTATTTCAGCAAGGTGAAATCATTACCGGTGTCTAAAAATAGAAGTGAACAATAAGCACTTCGAACAACAAATTTAAAAAAATATATCACTTACATGTAGAGTTTAAAAAAAAAAGTTGTGCAACTTCATGGAAACTTAACCGCAAATTGCCTGATGAAATCTGTTTTCCAAAGATAAAATACTTTTCAGTCAAATCGACAAGATTCACGTTGTAGTAGTATTTAGTCAGTACTGATGGCATATATACAATTGTCTTTATATACCTGCCAATGACACAGGTGACTGTTGTAATATGCAAAATCTTGTTAAATATGGAATGATAAAACAATCTCTAAAGAGACCACTATATGAAATACTGAAAGACTAGGACAAAAAATAAAAATGGACTGGAACTGAAACAGTGAAACTAGAAGCTATTAACATAAATGGTATGAAACTCAGAATACTAGTCATAGGCACTAGCAGAAAAAGCAGTCAGACTGATGATCACCTATGACAAAATGACAAAACGTCCAATGATAGACACAGGCTCATAAAGATATTTTTGTCCAGAGTTAACCCTCCTCAATACATAGGAACTCTTTATAGAGACTGGTTAGAGTTACAAACAGGAACACTACTTTAAGAATGCTAACATTTGGCGACGTTATTGATGAAATTCGACTTGGATTGGAATAGCTATAAGATTTTATTACTTTAAACAATTTGTCATTTACAGCAATTCTAACAGGCAAGTTCCAAAAAGATGTTAAGTAAGATGTGTCTCTTTGGGATAAATGGCCGGATAAATGATCGGACTATAAGTGTAGGTGGCCAAAAACTAACACAGTTGTAAATGTGCTGGTGAAACTGGTTGTTAACTGTTGAAATTTCTGTCAAATCGTGGCATAGAAAAGAGTTAAAGGTACATTATTCTTGGTTTCAACTTTAACCAAATACTCTTAATACTATTGTCCGAAATTAGATACAATTCCTAAAATTTTACTTTTTTACCGAATTTGATCGTCTTCATGAAAAAAAATGTTTTAAAAAGTTCCTTCTTCCTGCCAAATCATACCTTCTTTATGAATAAATGGGGTCGGCCATCCTGAAATGTCTAAGTTAGAAACCAGCGACTTACATCATAGTCCTTTAGCCACCTTTCTGACCAAAGTATTTCATTTGTTCCACACGCCTTTCATAGGAACATAGCATACACTGGGGGAAACATGAGAAACGTACTATATGCAAGGTTTCACCTGTTACTATGTTATCGGACATTTCATTATCCCTTTCTTTTTTTGAGAAACTTCAGCACTTCGGAGCAGGTCAATAGGTTTCTGTTCTCATGGGATGGTTTGAAGAGGAAGGTTTTGTAACGATGGATGGGATGCTATGTTTTCTCAATGATATTATATGCAAATTATAACTAAACCACACATCTTTCTTGATTCATTTGTACCTTACATGTAAGTTGTGAGCCGCAGCTCGATGCTGTCAGCTATTTTAGGTACCGAGATACATATACACCGCAGTTTCATTATTTATCAGCCTAATGCTTACATTTGCAATACTGTACCACTACGCATATTCAGAGCCTCCGTCGCCCACAGTATTCTTATTAATGTCATACTCGTTTTCAATCTCTTGGTGAACTTTTCTCAGATTTATTGCATTGGTAGTCTAGTTGCATTTTGTACCAAGTTACGCACACACGAATCTTCATTCAATATAAAAATATAACATAAACTGTTAGGAAACTGCTAATCCCATAAAAATCCTGTGTAAGAGAATGTGTAAAAGTCTCTGCTTCAGAGGCTGTTGAAGCAGGGAGTTGTTATCGAAGAAATGTTTTGTAGGTTTAGAACAAATTGGTGGATCAAACTCCATACCAACGTCAGTTGTTTTGAGCTACGTAGCTATGTTAACTGATGTCATGTATTTCAATATGCCAACTTTATTTGCAGATAACCTTGTGAATTGGAACTTAAATTTAAATTACAGCATGGTGAGTTAACATATATGGAATCCTACAACGCTCTCTATTAATTATCTCGTTCGTGCTATCCATTGTCATTTAGATGTAACACGAGGGATATTACTGCGTTGGTACATCCTCACCTCGCGTAACCTATACGGGGTTTAATGACCGACAATAGTAAAGGCTAATTTAAGATTTTGCTCGATAGGTCCCATCTTATCTTTCCCACTTTTTTTGCCTGCATAGACACTTCATCGGAAATCAGTCCAGGATAGGCAACCAAGATACCAAGTTAACGAACCCACAGTACTGCGGAACTGATTGTACCTCATCGGTTGAGGTCGTCCATGTTGTTGGCAGTCCACTTACCGTAGAGCTCAACCTTTGTTGTTCATCTGTAGACATAATTATTTGACCAGTATATATATATCAGGCTGTTCTGGCAATGACTTACGAGAATGTGTATCACTTTGGGATAGAATACACGTCTAAGGTAACCACAAAACTTACAGCCTGTTTCAATGAATAAATCATTGATATGAGAGCGTGTATTTATTGTTTATTACTTTAAATAATTGATAAAAAATTGACCTGTAAGTTGGCAAGTTAAAACATAAATGACGTCCGGTACTCTAACAGAAAGCAGTTCTAAACTGTTGCAGAATTAAAACATGCCTAGGTTCGAAAAGAAAGGTAATGTCAATGCAAGCACATGCATTAACCTGGAAGTTAATTAGTAGTTGTACTGCATGTTTCCATAACACACTTATATTAAAATGTTTCAGCACGTTAACCGAAATGTCTTGGTTACGATCCAATGGCAAAGAGCGAAGGAGTTATATAATGACAAATAAGGTGTATTATGTGGTTAATATGAAAATAAGTAGATATTTAGTCAACATTACCGTATACAATAATTCAATCAACGTCATTACCGTTGAAAGATAAGTACAGATATTGGTCAGTTTTGAATATTCCTTTCCTCTTTGCATACCATAGTCCACAATATCGTTTTAATTTGATCTTCGACGTTAACTTAGTATTGATACTACGATAATCGTTCAATATGATATACTTACCCAAAGTTTGCTCGCCACAGACACCAGGACAAGGCGTGCCATTGTCATAGTGTATTTGGTTGGTACATTTAAAAACACCTGCAATCGAAACATAGTCCATTGTTATGTAATATTAATACTTGTGTATTATACTTTGTATTTCGAACTGTTAAATAAATACTTATAAACCTTAGAAATATGTAGGCTATATAATTAGCTTAAATAAAATTGATACAATACGTCGATTATTTACTTTACCAAACTTCTTACTATCGAAGTAATGATGCAAAGGTTCAGTAGAAGTAAAGATGACATCGCATACGTCAATCAATCCAGCATCATTTTAAATCTGAATAAAAAAAAATCGATATTTTTGTTTTTCGTTTCATTCCAAATCCTCAGTGGAAAGTTTGAGAACTCTGTGCAGGAATAAAAGCGTAACTTTGCGTGTAAAAATATCAGGGCAAAAAATGTAAACGCATGTCATCATCAGTTTTAAAGTAGCTACGTTTCAAACATCTTGGCAAAATTATTTATTCAGGAGACGTTGCCATTGATACATAAACAATATGATAACGTTTTTGACGTCTTTTCGAAATACAAAGACTGTTTTAAGTGAGCTACATTAACATACTTAAAAGAGAAATATATCCTTAGACATTACTGCTTGGAGAATACCTTTCTGCAGTTTACTCTTTTCGACAGAAGCAACAAGAATGCTTGAAAAAGTGAATACGCTTGTTTCGTGACGTCTATCGCATTTCATCACATACAATTCCTATGCGCCGTTCAAGATAACTAAGGCAATATGTAGTCACAATTTTTCTTCCGGAACACTTTTCTAGCTCGGGAAGTTTTGAAAAAAGAGAAAATGGATGCATTCGGACTTGACTCCATCAATTCAAGCCAGAATACACAATAAAGTATTGCTTGCTAAACATGAAATTCCTGGAAATTCGGGCAAAGGTAGTTTTGACTAGTTATTTACAGAGGGTGTAAGAATATTCCCGATAAGAATATATCTACTATAATGTCATTACAAAACCCCAGGGCATATCTACTTAAATATCTCACAGATATAGTTACTTACCCAAACCTTCTACTCACGATGAATGGATCAAAATTTGAGAATAATGCAATATATCACATAGAACCACATATCAGTATCCATCATTTTAATATAATATGCTACGAATTTATTGGAGATGTTCTCTCTGGTCAGTCAATTGAGCTTAATGAATTTGGTCAAATCTGTGACCAGTATATGAACTTGGTCAAAGCTTTGATCAATATTTCAAGCCCTTCCGCTATTCTTTCATAACAGAAGCAATATCATTCATTAACCTTGTTCAATTTCTTAATACATTATTTGTGATGGTTGTTTTGACCTATAAAAACATATGCTACTGATTTTCATATACTAAAAGCCCCAGGTTTTTTTTTAAGGAGGTTAAAGCATAAATGGTGACTCAGTCAGCAGCAGTAGTAAGATCACATCAGATACCGATCGCCTATTAAACTGAACAGCAAAATATTTTCTGTTTAGTCTCAGTGGAAAATCGGCAATATACACTTACGAGAGAAGAAACTTATATTGTTCACAACAGTGTCGAATTCATATCACCAAACTATTGCTAGTTAAATCTGATATGATCTTGTTTTTACTTCAATAGTTTAAATGATCATGATTGAGATTACTGGGTAATTATCAGATATTGGCCCGCAAAGAATAAGTTAAAAAGTATACCTCAATGAGGATATGAAATGAACTTCTGGCATTGACACATTATCAACAAGCATATCACTAGGCGTAGAACAGGTGCAGTGGGACAAGAACGTGACTTCTTCCCGCCTGTCAATTTTCTAACGTAGGATGCACTGCACGGCATCTGTTGAGTAATTGTAAGTTCTACATTAACCCATCGTTTACAGACTGCTTGAAATTCGAGAAAGTGGTATAAATTTCAAGAACAAAAGGGAAATTGCCAATGTCCCATCGGGGCAACCGCAGTGTTTAGTCATTCTATGTTTCTGAATCAACATAGACTGAATGCCTCACTCACACAATAAAGCACTTCCACATATCAGTATATGATACAGAAGCATGCATTGGCCGTCTGATAAATACGTCTATATGTTCTACTACAAAGCTGATTGCTACCTGTCCATCGTCGAGTCGGAGGCGATGGTTGCGAAAATTATAACGACAAAATGCCGGTCGGCAGTCGAAAGCCCGTTCGTCGAAGGTCAAAGGAAAACTGTCGGTTCGACACCGTCGAAGGTACCTTCGAAGGCTATCTTTCTACAAAACAAATGTCTCGGCTGTTTCTCTATCTGTTATTCTTTCTAGCTTTAAATACGAAAATTGTATTCCCCACTTTAATGCAGATTATGATATTGTTTCATGTAAGATTATTCCACAATTGCTACATCGCTTGATTTGAGTGTTATTAATGCATTCTAATGTAACCTCTACCTTTCGTAGTCGACCTGCCTGTTATCTCTCTTCACATTATTTAATAGGAAGGGGGTGCGAAACTACACTTCGTCTTTAATATTCAACTTCAACAATCGTTTTTAAGCTGCAGCACTCGTTATTCCACGTTTTTTATTTAAATACGGGTATTTCATGTGATAAACAATTATTTTCCCCGCTGTGACGTGAATTGCTATGATTGAGGGTTATACCCTGACACCATTTACCATAACTGAGACCATTTATATATATTTTAGTAGAGAAAATACAAGTTCTACATATTCAAAGGGCTACTCGAAAAATAATTATTGTTGATATTGTAATGCAATGAACTGATAGTCAGTTTGAATAAATAATGACAAGGGCCATTTCTGATCAGAACTAAGGCACAAGCTTCCAATGGTTGCCCACCCTCTCACTCTAACCCCTTTTTGCATCAAAGCACCCTTCGGCTAACCGAACTTTCTCAAAGAGCAGGGGCCACTACTCCCCTCGATTACCTAACGTATAATCCTTCCTCTCCCTTACAACCAACACGCAGTTTAGCGACCTAGCTGTTTGCCGCTTCGTCCACGAATAATGTAGTACAGAAACATGACCTTTACTTGGATGACAATCAATACTATTGCACCAGACTACAAGATCTTATACATTTCTATGTTCCAACTCGTAGGTTGCCTTCTATTGGTAGACGGCAGGGATCTTTAAAATACTTTCATTGCCGTTTCGAGGGTCGACTTAATCACAGCTGTTTATAATGTAAAGATTCATTAGTTTTAAATTAAACTTCCTTGTGATATGCAAATCTAGAGATAGATGGTGCATTTGAAAGCTTCACTATTACAAATCAAATGGTGTGAAGTTCAGTAACTGCAAAATGTAGTAACAGACTAAGAACAGTTATTACTTGTTAGAATATTACATATTTTAAATCATTTAAATGCAAAACAAACTTCTAACACGTTTAGTTTCTGTGAAGACTTAACTGTTGGATAGAAAAATTATGGTGTTAAACTGCCTTACATATATTTTCACTATTGTTGCTATAAGTTTAATATATGTTACCCATTTATGTCAGAATGAAGGTAGGACAACTGAATGCTGGAACTAACAGTAGACAGACTGAAAAGGAGCAATAACACAAATGTCTCTCACAGGTTGGACCAGTGACTTAGATGACTTATCCGTCGTATCAAATATAAATGGGGCTTGATCCCTGGTCACATGTTCGAATCATGCCGTAGTCAAAAATGTATTTCTTTTTTCGCTTGAAAACATGATAAGTGGTTAAAATGATAAAGTTTAATATATTATATTTGTGTTAACTTACAAAAGCTATCCACTAGCGTAGGATTTAAGAAAATGTCAAGACGAAAGCAAGAACTATAAACGTTGACGAAGCCGTTTACATCGCTGGCGATTTAATACGTTACGAAAGTAACGTGTGTGTTTTCTTTTTTAATCAATTTAAATCAGTTAACTTGAAATAAAGCATTTACTGTCTCAGTTAAGAAAGGTCAAACCTTCCTTTCCTATGGTAACATCTGTATAACTTCTAACATAGACTTCTGTTAAAATCAATGCCTTTGCAAGTTCGTGCGAATAGTTTTGTTTTCAATGAAAACATGTTATGATAGGTGCCTCAGATATTAACTCATCCTAATTAGCATTATGAAATGGGGTCTTATATGATAGGCAATGATAACAAGTAATAATAATGTCGTTATTTTAACATGGAACACTTTTTGCGATCGATTATAGCGTGGCCTGCTGTGTATATCTTTTAAAATTTCTAAAATTGTCACGAGATCGTCTTGATGTTGAACGACAATGAATGTATTGAAAAAGATCATTATAAATGAAAGCATAAATAACATTCGTGTTTTTTCCTAGAGCTAGAAATGAGCAATCGATAAAGCATATTGTTCTATAAGCTGGGAAAATCAAGAAGGCTGCCAGCCTTTTCTAGTCCTATGAGTCTCTTCTAATGTATTTATGGCGGGTTGCTTGAGACTTTGAAAGTTGAATGGATTCACGATGGGACACAAGTCAGAGCTTTAACCCAAGTAGCCTGTATACAAAATTGCTAGGCCAAAGTAGAATCGATTCAGGCCTAGCCTAGGCTCGCCAATTTTGAAAAACTGCAAATTCGCATATTACTACCTTGACAGAATGGATTCATAACCGCCAAATCTAACCTTGATTAGTTGAAATCGAATGGATTAAGGCCTAGGCTATATCGAAAACTGCAAATACTAGCCTTGCAAGTCGAACGGATTCATAATGATGGCAAAGAAGTTGGAGCCGTCACCCAAATATATATATCAGTACAAAATTGGTCAAGCCAGTGTGTTGCTAAGGTGATATGGAATGATTTTATTTAATTTTAAACGGTGACGCACTAACGACATTGTCGTAAAGGCGGCTTAGCCCATGAACTGTATTTTGTGTATACGGTATGTTTCACAAACCTAGACACTAGCAACTGTAGTCCATGGTGGATGTACAATAAAACCATACACGATTAGGATACGCCTAAGCTATATCTGTGAATAAGCGAGTTCACCATTTAGAGCCGTACAGTGCAATGTGGCAAAGGGTCAGCTGTACCAAACAACGCTCCGCATTCATATGTGTTTTTGTTCCGTAACAAACACGACATATGCGTATACTGTGACGTAGTTTTGGAAATTGATTGTATAGTTGTGTATTGTAACAATATGTTATTATGGGCGCTCACTGTATGTTACAGCTGACCTTGATATTTACCCACAATGCATCAATGTTGAACTCGCTTATTACGTCACACTGGCGGCCAGGCCTAATTCGAGTTAACCACTCCATTGCCTTATTGTGTGTGTCAAGTTTTAGAAAAATGTGTTGTCTTTCATCACCGAGTTTATTTTAAAACAGGATCACAAGATATTGTCCATGATGAGGATGTGCTAAGCACAGTGTTGTAAGAAAAACTTATCGATAACGGTGTGGTACACATAACAGGCCACTATGTAGCGTGTTTACAGATTTCATTTTGTATTACATTTTGTATACAGAACAGTGACTGTGTTGTGGAGAAAGCTGGTCATTTCGGCCAACTGTCATGTCGGTCAACTGCCATTTCGCCCAATGTGACCATTTCGCCCAATTAGTTGGCCATTTTGCCCAACCGTCTGGACGTTTTGCCTAACATTCCTGAATGTTTCGCCCAACTTAGGCATTCTTTGGAGGAATGAGATAGTTCAATTGCAATAAAATAACGTTATAGATTAAATTTCCAACCCCGGAATAATTATGAGTATTTGTGTAACACGGCCAACCTTTAATTTTTGTTTAATGAAGCCACCCAAACACATTTCCAAGCACTTTAATTACTAAAAGAACCAGCCTTCTTAACTTTAATTATTAATGAAGTCCCGAATTGAATTTCTAAAACTCACCAAAGAATTGTGGTGTTACAAACTAATTTGATACTAGGTCTAGGCCTAAGATTAAGAAACATTTCTGGTTGGGCGAAAAGTCCAAACAGGTTGGGCGAAATGGTATAAGTTGGATGAAATGCCAGTTGAGCGAAACGTCTCGTAAGCGTAATTGTGGAGGTTTCAAATCCGAACCAGACAGTCATGGCATGCATGGTAGGTGACTAGGGCGGCTAAGTAGTATAATTATACACAACAAGTTATATGGCCTAACATGGGCTAGTTCTAGTAGGACTGGGGTTAGCCTAGCCTAGTCAATTAACAACAAAAATGTATTCTTCGAGACAAGCGTTATACTTACCACAAATATATCATACTGGTGTAAGTAACTATTATTTGCCTGAATACCAGGTTTATGGGAGATCTGTAACATGAGATAAACTGAACGAAAGACACTGGTCACATGACTGAAGTAACCGCTGTATTGTTATGAGTTATAACTCATAAACAGTAATAATCTTTTCTCGATCACGAAACATTCAGACTGTCATATAAAACGATGAGAAAATGGAATGGTAATCTTGTCACACATTCTAAATATTATCAAACAAACCTGAAATTGTATGATACTGCTCCATCTCTCACACCTCCTAAACAACCTCAAACAACCTGAAAATTTGTAATTCTGAATAAGTAAATGCCAAGAAGGAAACAATAAACCATAGACGAAAACTAAAGTTTATTCATCTTTTCTCAATGTTTAGTACAACTCATTTATATAATGAAGAATTTTCCTGGATAATTCCTTGTTAATTTCATCAAAATACTAAGTTACTTTTAACATCCTCGTGTGATAACACAGACATATTGTCGTGAGTAACAACTCATATGATTAACGTTCAGCGTTTTGTTAAGAGTCGTTTCGCCAAAAACGAGAAAGAAAATGAATAGCGTTATAGATCCACAAGTATTGATGTGGTTTCGTATACAGTACGAAATCCACTTCTATAGAATTATACACACAGAGACATTATTAACAACCCATATATAATATGAAATCAATAAACAGACCTATTTCTTTTTAATTGAAATAATTTGATATTTATTAAGTCTCAAAATTGAGATTTTTGAGTCGTGATTCAAGAAAAAAAAAATCACTAAACGTACATATATTTAACCCAATGTTTTTAATGTCAACGCAGATTGATGTTTTCACAGCCGACCTAGATTGCAAGAAAGATTCTTGCTGATTAGGAATAACTTATCGTGTAAGTAATCAATCATGTTTATGACCTTAACATATATCATGAACACAATTTTTTACATTTACCAATGGTTTTACGTTCTGGTAATTAAGATTAGTGTAACTTCCGTAGACGAAGGATAATCTTCCACAAACAAGGAGTAAGAAAGAAAAGATCAGTATGATTATGCTGCACATATTTTTTTTAAACGCTTAAGATCTGCAATAAAATTTACAAATGACAGTAAAATAACATATATGAATCGAAAAATGCTTCTTTATTACAGTTGGAAAACGTTTGTAAACACCAAATGCCCCAACATTTCGTATGGTTAAATATAGCTTGAAATTACTTCGAACGTTATTAAAACGTTTCTTTGTTAGGAGAGGTGTGATCTGTATCCCATCTTTATTCATTCAGTTTTATTGATTTTGCGTCCAAGACTATCCAAATTCAATGTAAGTATGCATAGTTCATACACAACATATCAGGACTCATATGTAACTGTAATACGATACATGGTTACTCAGCAAGCGTGTTGTAAACCAGCTGGCTAATTGAAGGAACAAAGATAAATCCCAACGATAAATTTTATATGAGAGACCTAATCAAGTGGACGCCGTGAAGAAAAAAACATTAGAGGCTGGGTCCACAAATACATCCTATTCGACTTTCCTCTATGCCGCATATATAACTATTACATGTTATGCCGACACGTATGCAACCAACTTAACTAAATAAGTACAACATAATTTTTGAAATAGTCCTGTACATCTAGGCTATACATGATTACACTTCGTGATCAAATCATTGTCACATTATAATTCCAAAGCAAAAATCAAGTTACATTTATTAAGACAAATCATACCTCCCGACCAACTAAAAAGATAGACACTTCTTTAAAATCTTTCCTGCATAAACCATCAGATATCCATACGTAATTCGTAGAAACATATTAGAATAACCTGTTTAACAATATTGCTCACAAGTTTTAAAATATTGCACCATTTTTATATTTGCACCCTCCATATTTTATCACACTTTCTCTAAGAGCCCCTCTCATTTTGACCTGCCTGACCGACAATTGATTTGTTTTTAGTAGCACTCTCAGTCTTTCTTTATTTCTTTTTACCACGCTAAGTATCTTTATTGGTAACATTCTTGTGCTTATTCGAACATATTTGAATACAATAAGGTCAATAACCTTTTTACAAGTAACGATAAGTACATACAAAAACAATGACGCATCGTAATTAACTTAACAGTATAGTGCAATTAGTAAATAGGTTTTTTATCTGGTCGTAAGAAATAAAATCTTTTCCTCCATCTCATTTCCGTGTTTTTAATATTTTACTGAAGATGAAGTACTTGAGATGAAATATGAAAAAATGATGTGGGTGATTCACAGAAAAATGATACCAGAAGCAAAAGTCATTCTTCGAAAATATAAACCGACTGCCGAAAATAGCTTTCTCCACATGTAAAAAGGAATGTCGATCTAATAGGGCAATCCCAAAACATATGTAACAGGGTCTCATCATAGCGACCACAAACGTGACATCGCGGGTTATCGATTTGCCCTATTTTAGGGCGGTAGTAGTTTGTTCCAATAATGCGATGGAGGAAGCGAAATTGAAAATATTGCATCTTGGAATCGTTGACAGAGTGAAACGGGGCTTGAAAAGTATTCTCCCATTGGGTGGCTGTGCTATTGAAATAAAGATTTCGTTTGGCTACAGCCGCAGGAGGAGCATTAACACGATGAATAAGGTTATTATACATATATCTAGACACAGAGGGGATAAACTGGGGATAATCACTGGAGCTATCAACAATATCCTCATTAACCTCCACAAGTACATCCTTCCATGCTCTAGAGATAGAGGAAATAAATCCATAGTAAACAGTAATGGACAATAATCTAATCTATACTTTTCTTTGAAACGCAGTGTTGACAATGGACGATTGTTATTGTCAAAGAGATGCTTCACCTGCCTGATCCCTTTTTGGAACATTGAGTTGTAAAATACCATCTTATTGTTAATTTTAATCAACGAGTTGCTCCAAGTTATATATACACCATAATTGGAATAAGGCGTAATAAAAGAGTGCAATGACCATGCATGACAGACGTCATATATAAATGAATTACTAATATGAATATCATCTATTTCATAACTACAGTTCAAAAAAAGATTTGCCTTACTTTTTCAAATGAAAATCGAAAAACAGTTTCCAGATGTTATCGCTACTGTCGTTATATATGTTCACCCACGTACACTTAAGGCTATACATAAAATAATCAGTATGTGTGACTTTTAGTCCACCTAAACTTTATAGTACCAATCATAGAGGAACGGCGATTTTTTTCGGGTTTCCCACTCCAAATGAAACGAAAAATAATGGCATTTAGTTCTTTAATAAACTCATGTGGGAATTTGAAAGAATTTGAAAGAAAAGAACCAACTGTGAAAGACCGAGTGTTTTAACAATGGTAACTTTTCCAATTGGAGTAAGGTCCCTCTGCGACCAGAAACCCAGTAAACGTTTGAGCCACGAAAGCTTAGGAGTGAAATTCAAACTAAAAGGTCTGATCTGTTATTGGTAAACGAGAGGCCCTATAAAGCAACAGGACCATTAGATCAGTGCAACCCAAATATGTTACGGAACCATGGTTCCCTTTGTGTCTTTCTACCTACTGGAAAAAGGGAATATTTGTCCATATTGACTTTTAGACTCAACGACTTCTCAAAAGTACTAAATGTACTAACAGTTTATTTTAAAGAATTATAACTACCGTCTAAAAAGATGGTCTTACCGTCCGCATATTGTAAAATGTTAATGTTGTTGTCAAATAGGGATATACCATAGATAGCAATATAATCAATGACTCATCACGCCTTCAAAGTACTGCTGCACGTATTGTTACTTTGTGAAGAAAATCCTTTCATATAACACCTATACTTCGAGAACTTCATTGGCTTCTAATTTCCTTAATAATCATCTACAAAGTTCTGATCATTGTTTTCAAATCACTGAACAAAGTGGTTCCAATCTACATCTCTGAGTTACTAGAGCTTTACTCCTCATCACGGAAACTTTTTTTCCAGCACCATGTTTCTTCTTCGGGAACAGAGACCCAGACAATAATGGTGTGATAGGTCTTTGAGGTTGCTGCCCCTCGTCTTTCAAATGCACTACCACTTAAACTGAAGTCGTTCACCAGCATTTTGACTTTCACTCCTTAAAACTCATCTCATGCGTGAAACTGTCAGTGATTTAGATTTAATTAAAGTTTTTCTGTTCTTTTACCATATCTTTTGTTTTCTCTATTTTGCGCATTGAGCACCCCGCAGGGCGGATATATGCGCATTTTATATCGATATTATTATTATTATTATTATTATTATTATTATTATTATTATTATTATTATTA
>JAIPMN010033265.1:0-12076 GCA_020650975.1 Apostichopus californicus
TCATTATTAACAAAGTCGAAAAGAATTTTTAGTCTCTTTGGTGTCATTTTAAAAGTATTTGTGATTACATTACGTACAGATTCGCCCTCCCTCCTTTTCTATGAGAAAGGTACATATGGGAAACATGACAATGACCGTGATAAAATCAATTT
This sequence comes from Apostichopus californicus, assembly GCA_020650975.1. NCBI lineage: Eukaryota > Metazoa > Echinodermata > Holothuroidea > Aspidochirotida > Stichopodidae > Apostichopus > Apostichopus californicus. Next base: position 153 of record JAIPMN010033265.1, read on the forward strand.
CAAGATTACTAGCGATCAATTCGCTCAATTTGTTTCCAAAAATGGTTGAAAAGTGACATGAATTACTCCCCCTTCTCTTCCTACACTGCGCTCCCAACAGTGGCGGAGCGTCCATACAGTCAGGGGGCGGATGCCCCCCCCCCCCTGACGGACTCAAATGGACTGCTGGCACCCTTTTCAGCTATTTACCACTTTTTACTTATCCGCGATTATTGACTTTTTTATTGCGCTCTCATCTACCTATTGACATTTGTCACATTTTGTTGGCGATGACACTTATTTATTCTTCGTTTATCTGCAAATTAGCAAGGCCCGGAAAGGGCCATTTCCGGCGATCTAGGGAGTATCGTTACTCAAAAAAATTCTGTACGCTCCGCGCCAACCTGTGGTGGCGCTCCGCTTAGATAAAGTCGAAAGCGCCCATACAGACCATTCTCGCCCCCTCTGACCAATACCCCTAGCTCCGCCACTGGTCTAGGGTTCAAACCCCCAGTGTAGACAGTGTGCTTGTGTTCTTATATCCCTTTCCTCACATTATGAACCTTAAATATTAGAAACAAAAACCTATCAACACAGTTATACCAAGTATGAATAAATTCTGACTTTCGGGTGCGGAGTTATTAGCATTTGGAGATTTTCACGTTTGACCCCGTGACTTCATTATTATTCATGAGATGATCATCAAAATCAATAAGGTTCATCCACTCACCATGGCGCATCTATGTACCAAGTATGACTTCAATCCAACCTGCCATTGTTGAGTTATCGTGTTTACGAGCCAAGGCGTCACATACACAAACACACACACACGCAATCACCATCGCATAGATTCCTTGAGCCATCGGGCAAGGAATCAAAAACAGACAGAACGGCTTGTTCTCTCTTTCTTTATTTCTGTTTTATTACTCATAACAAGTTAAGGAAATTATTTGTTATTTCAGATAAGTAGAGCAGTTATTGTGAAAACCAAATTTGTAGAGCATAGATGCTCAAGAGGCGGCCCACACGAAAGACACCTATCCAACCCGCAAACGAGAGATATATTACTTGGCTCATGACGTTGCACCCATCGGGGGTATATGGACCCTTAATGGGGACACAAACCCAGCCATCATCTACAGTTCAACTCTCCCTATACAGCTTCTTGTTCTCTTTGGGAGATATTTTTATTTGATTATATTCAAAATCGTATTTGGTAGCTGTCATTTTCTTTTTAAATCTATGATGTCATGGTGTCATTAGGATCTGAATTATTTTACCTTTTCTCTATTTGTTTTTTTTTCTTCATATTTTTCAAGGTAGAATGTTAACAGTGTTGACACTTAAACTTAATATATCATACTCGGGTAATGTTAAGAGCTTTGAAAACCAATCTCCATCCGAGAAAATAAACATTCTAATAAATCAAGGAAAACAAAACAAACTTAAGCACGTGGTTCAATGATGTTATATTTATACTTGATCAAGTCTTCTGTATGAAGGAACATTAAATATGTGATATCTACCAAATGAAATAAGATTTTTTTTTCTCAACAACTTTGGAAAGTTATTCTTCACGACATTTATCTCTACTGCATAGACCAATAGTTATTGTAGGCCTTAGGCTTGAGCACTCTATCACGTACGTTGATCAATCTCGGTAAAGTCCATTCCCTTTGGTAATTTGCTCCAAAGAATGTCTGCCAGTTTTGCTTTTGCTTCAATTTACTCAGGAAAATCATAGAAAATTGAAAACCCAAACCTGACAGTAGAAATGATAGCATGCAACAATCAGTCTTGTAATTATTTAGTGAGAAACAAAAAATACACCGGTGGGGTTTTAAGTCCTTATTACTTAACTAGTAAAAACATGTTTTGCTTTTTGAGAACTAGATAAATATGTACATAAAATTATTGCACTTGTTAATACTATAAACTTAAATACCAATTGCGATCCTTTTTAAATGAAAGTTATCCCTCTTTCGTCGAGAATAACGAGGGAAAAAAAAGCATTTACCGATTTCGTGGTCCACTGTGACTGATCCTATCTAATCATCCATATGCACTGGCAACATTATGCTCGTTATTTCTTGACTAGCGCCCTCTATTCACGTTTGAACATTCTTCTCCATTAAGTCCTTTACAAAGTCTATAACTCATAAACAAAACTTATTTGAACAACTTTCTTTCAAGCAGTGTTCATCATCAAACTAACTTCACTATAAATTAACATACAAGTAAAGACATAAAGTCCATAAAAAACGAACTGTGTAAACCTTAGATGATGTGCGATGATATGTTTTTTCCTTTTTTTTAGGCATTTGTGAGAAAATAACTGTTAAAGACCTCTCCTCTTTACTGCCCTTTAATAGAATAGATATAGGTTCGTTCAAATTGTGACATCCAATAAGTGTCGAGCCAGTTCTATAATTCCCAGCTGAATAAGTGATGTGTGACTAGAAGGTCCTGGACACACTGCTTCAGTAGTGGACCACCCTGGGGGAAAATAAGGAACAGCATGCAGGTTAAATATTAAAGACATTTTGATATAAGTGAATAAATAATCATTATCTTCATACGGTTACAGTCTCGATGTTAGGCGATTGGGGTTGAGAGAGAACAATGTTGATTGGTTTTTGTTCTCATGATCTATCTTGGGCGACTTTTCTTATAAAGTATTCTTACTGTGAGGTTGATGAAGTAACATTCATAATGTATCAAGATTGATTTCGTCCCTGTTCATTATGTTGATCACCCACCCCCCACTTCCCGCCCCATTCTATCATTCTTTTTTAACTGGTTCTGTCTACGGGGTAGCCAAGCATTCTAGTCCGATGGATGAGCAGCACAGCACGAAGCAATGGCATTTGCTTTACTCCCAGCATCATCAGCAGTGAGCTACGATATATCTACGTTAGCTACGTTACAGCTATAGCTACGCTATAGCTACGTTATAGCTATAGCTACGATATATCTTAAACCATAGCTGGTGACAAAGATGGACCAGTGACTCTGAATCAACAGTGTCTCCCAATATCACTAATATGATGCCTCCCAAACCATCGGGTCTCTCTTTGCATTACTCTTTCCAAACTACCAACTCTCTCCCCAGTCCTAACACTGCCCACATCTATCAACCCCTTCCCTCCCCCTAGGCTAACCCCTTCCCCTCCCCCCTAGGCTAACCACTCCTTTAGGTTTTACCTCAACATATTTCAAGAGACAAACTGCAAATGCCTGTCTGGGACAAGACCTCACGTTCCCTCTCTTCTACCCCCCACAATCTCTCTCCTCCCCTCTCTCCACCCCCTCTCCCCCTCCCTCTCTCTCTCCCTTCCCCTCTCTGTCCTTCCCCTCTCTGTCCTTCCCCTCTCTCCCCCTTCCTACCCTTGAGAACAGCTGTTAACTCTAATAGTCCCCCCACCCAGGTGACACAATAAAAAAGTATATAGGAATATAGGAACTGATTTTGAGATGAAATCTCCAACTAAATATATATTTATCCTCTATTACATCATTAATTTGCGACTGAATTTAAGCCCATTTTGTTCAGGTCCAATCATTCACACAATTTATAGTTAGCATCCTACCATATACAACTGGGTCTTGTTGTCAGTAACTATTTTTTATCTTATCCATCTGTTGACTTATCCTGCCAACCAAAATAAAATCAAATTATCTAGCTACAGACAAAAGATAAAATCTTAAAGTAATAAAAAAAAAACTGTAGTATTTCTTTCATAAAATGAATAATAACACCTAGAAATATACTTAACAGTTTCTTAAGTTTAGAACTGTGTAGTGAAACTACACACAGCTAACTTCATAGTAACAATTTATACTCATATGAATACTTGCTTTTGTGTTTGCTTCATTCCTCTCTTTTGTTTTTCATTTTGTTTTTCTATTTTCCGCTCTTAAATCCTTGCCATAAATTAGATGGTCAGGTACTTTCCTGAACAAATTAATACAGCAACTTTAGTCAATTGTAGTAACATACCAGTTTTCTTTTTGCTCAAGAGAATGGTCTGTTTTTCTCAAGAGAATGTTCTTTATCAAATAAACTCCGAGAATAGTGAGATTTGTAGATAAGATAGATTAGACAACCAAAAACAAGAGACGTTTAATTTCAACGATATCTGTGAAATCTTCCCTCAGCAGTACTAATTTCTTCCTATCCCTTCATTACCCAAAAGATAGACTCAAATAAATATTAAACTCTGTTTGTTGATTTGACATGAAAGCCTTTAAACTTAATATTGCACTTTTTTGTAAATTACACAACAACAAAAAAAGCACTGAGGAACAATGGATATCATCAAATTTTCACTATGAAATATCCTTTGTTAAGTTTATTAAAATTGCCAGTACTATTCTGTCGACATGCGATCATGCTACACCCCTCCCCACACCCTCATGCACCTTCCCTCTCGCAATATTGTAATTACACCATTTATCTGAATTAAAGATTAAATTATTATTTTAAATTGCAAAAACAAAAAGAAGATGCTGTACAATAATCTTTAACAGCAACAGCTATTGCAACATTGATAAACATTTTGCAACAGGATTTGCATAATCTGCATGTTGAGCTAAATGACTGTTTTGAGTATTTATATATTACTTCTCCAAACGTTCCAAATTTGCATGTATTTTTGTACTTTTAATTCATAGTTCTTTTCTTATGCTAGTAAGTTGGTTGTCATAGAGTTATAAATTAACAGAATCTTAATCTACCAGAAAGAACCTGAAATTGTGAAATATTTGATACGTTTAAGATGATTTAAAGACCAAAAAAATAAGATGACAAAAACAATAAATACATATAAAAGACAATAAAAGTGAATACACAAAAAATTGTGAATGATGTAGATTTAAACAGAAATTTTAGAGACTGAATTACACGAAGAAAAGGTGGAAAGATGTAAGTAATTGCACAAAAACCAGGAATATAATGAGAGGAAAAAAAAGTACAATCAAGGTTTCGTATTTCAGAAATAAATATTTAAAGAGATCTGGAACCTTGCAAATGCTGTATGCATAAGATAATATTCTGAAGATTTATTTTATATATTGTTCTTCCAGTGTCAGATCTAGGAGTACTTGACCATAAACCCATTTCAAGTATATGCCAACACAGGTGCTCCTGTCAGAAGCACTGATGTCATGGGGTCAAAGGTCACCAGTGTTGACCTCCAACTTTAGCACACTACACTAAAAATTGCTAAAAGGTTTCAAAAGTACTTTTCTTGAATGTCCTCAGACATTTTGGATTGCTAGAATAGACAATTAAATATCACAGTACTGTGGATAATTGAGGGAATGGCAGTCAAATATTGCTTGTTGAAACTTGAGCATGGGTGGGCCATTATCTGACTTTTTAGAATATATTTTGGGGACAATATTGAATGATCGTTAAGACATGCTATATCACGGTTGTTTGCTCTTGGCTGAGAGTATTGACAAAGTTTGACCAAACCTACCAAATGTCACATAAAATAATTAAGTTCATTGCAGGTGACACAAACTAAACACCCTTCTAGATGTTTATAAAGGTCATAATAAATTATTCCATTTTCAGTTGAAGATATTCAAATTCCATATCAAATTATAGTATTATAGAAACACAACCTGGACCAATTGGGAGTGCTTTCTCAACGGTCTACAAAATATCAAAATGAATTATTTTGTGGCCTTAACTCATCCTTTTAAATATCGTATCATCATAGCCCATATTCTGAACATTTACTCTTGACAAAATGGTCAAAATGAAGTGTTTCAATTGTTATGCAACACTCGATTAAAGTAAACCATCTGCGGTAGAATTAATTCAGGCTCACAAATTACTATTCTGTCTTTGAAAATACAACAACTAAGTTTCCTGTTCACCACAGTTATTTTTTAAACTATAGTTTCTAACTAAAGCATTATTGGACCAAATCTCCTTATTGCATCATTAACTTGTGCATATTTTTTGAAGAATTTGATAATAATGACAAATATGACCCAAAAAGGTCTTTATATTAAAGATAAAGACTGTTCTAATGCTTTCAAGCAGACCTCAGGAATGTCACTCAAATTTATGAGTTATGTTAAGAAGACCAAACAACTATGACAAAATCACCCCAAAAAAAAAACATATTTTTGTCCTATGACACAAGTTTTTGTAAAATAGGAGGAAAGTACATTTACAGTTTGCTAACATCATTCATTTTTTGTTGTAGGAAAACTAAACAAAACTATTAAAGAAATAGGTTCATTGATCCCCCCCCCCCCACCCTCAGCAAATGCAGACCTCTGAAGGACAAAAAATACATACATTTTCGTTGTTATATTAGATTTTTTTGAGGAATGCACAAAAGTTGACACATTTTCAATCTAACCCTCAAATTTTGTTTTAATAAGAATCTGCGGCACCTCACACTCAAATTATGAGGATCACCATTCCCTCAGACATGGGAGTATAACCAAAACATCATAAGAATAGTACATATTAGATCAAAACCCAACAACCCCTCAAGATTTCTTACCATATCTGCCAGTTATGCCCCTGAATGGAGCAAGGGTGGAATGAATATTTTGCTCAGTTAAACCTTAATTCTGAAAACAATTTTTAGAATACTTACAGACATGTCAAAACATGTCGATCTCTTTTATCGGGAATCATTTTGAAATAAATAGATGAGATAACTAACACACAATCAATGTTAAATTGCACTAGATTTGAAAGAATTGGAATAAGCAGTAACTACATAGAAGAATCACGTATTGGTTTGGTGAAATTTAAAAAGATAAATAGATTTCGGAATATAACCAAGGTTTTAAAGTAATCATATGTACTGTTTTATAATAAATTATACTTGAAAGTTTGATGAGACAAGAGAAATTAGGATTAACATGTGACTATCACATGAACAAAGACATTGTTACATTGCAATCAAAATAAAATGCACACAGAGGCTGTACAACTGCATGTGGGCATGTGCATGGTGCACAGTTGCTACGGGCTAACTTCCTTTCTTACTGAATTGTAAAGCTAAACATTGAAAATTGCATTTGAGAATAAAACCAGACTTGTAAAGCAATAACAAATCACTACATTGAAATGTCAAAAGCCAAACATAGGAAATTCATTTTGTGTTCTTAACAACAATACTTTATACACAAAATTCATAACATCAGTCTGGTGATGAGAATAAAACAATTATGAAGAATCTGAAGATTAATAAAGGATCTTTTAGGGTAAAAGAATCATTGATACCGTGTGAACCTGTAATTCCAAACTGACCTTTGACCTCAAATCATTCAAACTTTGTTATTAGAGACAATTTCATTGAACCATACTTTTTTGAATACATAACAGATACTTGCATACCTTTTAATAACATAACTTATAGTTTTCACCGACTATTAACTTTATTCCCACAAAAAATTCACCAGTCTCCACTGGAAATAAAATAATTGTAACCTAAAGACTCATCTTCTCAGCTCTTATTTTCATTGTTCAACACCGTGAACAGTTAATTGATCTGGATTTCGGCATTTTAGAAATGCATTAATTATTATGATTATTATTGTTATTATTTTTATTTTTATTCTAATTGAACATTGCCAAGTTTATTTATATATTTTTGTTTTGGTTAATTCTCTGATGACACAGTTGCACAGTAAATCAATAAATAGTTTATAAATAATCTTCAAATTTTCCCTGTAGATGTTGAAAGTCTTTTTCGAATATTATCGATTTTGCCAAAGTTATTAGAAACGACCCCCGTGGAAAAGGTTTTCTTGTCCAGGTGGACCGCTTCTTCAAGTTTTGTTTCATTCTTAGCTTCATTAAATATTTAATATTCTCCTTTAGTTTGACTTAAAATTTCATTGCAGTTGCTCGAGAACTTTGCAAATAGCTTGTGCAGAGTCCATTGCTGCAATTGTTTTTCGAACAATTTTGTATTTTTAAATGGGCCATGTAGCAACGCATAACATCTACCCGCGACCTCCTCGGTACTTCAAATAGGAAGGTGTGTTATTGTGATTCATGTTAGATAATATCATAGGCCGCCACCAATATTATACACAGATGACAATAAAATTATGGTGTGTTTAATATATTCAAATGCATTCAAGAACAATATGTTAAATGTGATAAAACCACGATGCCAACATCCCACCATGATAGTACCTTGGTGTAATGATTATATCATAATGATATCACCATAGTGATGTCACCATGATGATACCATCACGGTATGGTACCAAGATAGCACAGGGATTCAGTCACGTCACCATGACAAACCGTGTCACCTCGATGCTACCATCATGGTATAGTGATACCACCAATATGTCAAATGACTTAGTCAGGTCACCATAACATCACCATGACATAACTATGATGTAACCGTGATGATACCATCACGGTATGGTGATGGTACCAAGATAGCACAGGGATTCAGTCACGTCACCATGACAAACCGTGTCACCTCGATGCTACCATCATGGTATAGTGATACCACCAATATGTCAAATGACTTAGTCATGTCACCATAACATCACCATGACATAACTATGATGTAACCGTGATGATACCATCACGGTATGGTGATGGTACCAAGATAGCACAGGGATTCAGTCACGTCATCATGACAAACCGTTTCACTGTGATGCTACCATCATGGTATAGTGATACCACCAATATGTCAAATGACTTAGTCATGTCACCATGACATCACCATGACATAACTTTGATGTCACCGTGGTCTCACCGCTACTCGAACCATCATACCATTTCTGACATGACGGCAATGTAACCATGACACTATCATTAGATCATGATGTCATCACGCCATTTTCCATGAGAGAGACACGTGTGGTGCTACCATCATTTCAAAAGCACGCCACCATAATTACGCAACCATAATGTCCCCATATGAATTATGCATAACCTTGATATCACAATGATAATCAACATTAACAAATATGACTTAGAAATAATGTTATATCCTTCACCATAGGTGTAAAATTGTCAGCATTCCAGAACCATGAATAAATAAAGTCTATATGACGACTTCACCGAGGAGAAAAGATGATGTGTTTATCCTCGAAAATATGCCTCCACCTCTGACTGTACATAGTGTCTGCAGCCATCACTACCGACACTATGGACACATAGAATGACAAGCAAAGAGTAGGATAGTAGGAGTAGTAGTAGTAGTAGCAGCAGTGTTTCATGTTCAGAGATCCCAGCTGAATAGATGGTGTTTGATAAGCATGTCCTGGACGCTATCTTTAAGAGAAGCTTTGCCCTGGTGCAAATAGAGAAATGAAATGATCGATTCAGTCAACGGGCATGCTAGTCAGAGAATGGGTGGGTGGGGGGGGGGGCAAAATAAAATAAGAAAGAGATGTTCCATTAACAGAAAAATGAAATTATAAAGTCTAATTTTTCTTTTTCAATTCAAGAGTGAGAGTTGGGACCCAAAACCCCTATTCATCTGAACTGCACTTGACACAGAGCCGATCATGTAACAATTACAAAGTTCTGTCCGAATATCTTCAGGATCTGAATCGACTAGCAGTCGTGATCTGTTAGCTCAAAATGTCGGAACCAACCTACGCCTCTGATTCTCTAATGTTTTTTTTTTTTAAATATCTCTAGTGTTTCTTGTCATTTCCTATTATTTTAGTGTAGGGGTGGGGGGTACAGAGAGGTGGGGGGTACAGAGGGGTGGGGATGATTGGATAAATGAGAAAGCCAACAACTAGGGGCTGCTTAAAGTGATCCATCTTGAAGCACTATTTGAATATTCGATTTTTGGTCTAGAATTTTGTTCCTTTTGTATCAAATGTTAGTGCCAACAAGTTCTGACTTTGTCACAGCTGTCAGCTTTAGGTTTGCAGTATCATTGGTATCTGTTTCACATTGGACTATCTTGGACTATAGTTAAATTCTTTTCTTTTCTAACTAATCGTGATTAAACCTTACCCTATTTCAGTACTTTTTGCACTATGCTATTAAGCTAGCTACCTAAGAGCAGTTTTCCCTGTGAGCTAAGGGCATCCTAGGATGTCACCCCCACAACCCCCCCCACAACACCCCCACCTACAACACCCCCCCCCTCCCCCAACGCCTCCCAACAGCCCTTCCCAAGCCATACCTTTTCCTAATCTATATCCAGCCCTAATGAACAGCAGCTGACTGAATAAAATATACTGAGGATAATTATCACAGAAAATCATTTAATAGCAAAGAATTCTATCCACAAGATTAACATTTGTCCAAGAATTCATAATTTGATGAGAAGTTTACAATACTCAAAGACAAGCAGAATTCCACATTTTTTTTGGTAGATCTGCTTGAATGTCTTATCATTTAGAAACAGGGTAACTTGGCAACATTTGATAGTGCTCTCAGATATATAGTGCAGTTTCCCATTTTGTAACACACACATTTTTACACGAGCTGCCACATAACCCTACCATCTGTTGCTGCATGTATGTCACACATGGACTCAAACAGTAACTTGCCCTTCAGAAAACCACAATCAGAGGACCAAAAGAGGGAGATGTTTCATGCATTTATCGATGGCTTGCATGGAGATGATGAAAGCATGCATTATATGATATCAAAAAGTCATGCATTTTTTAAATTTTTATTTTAAGAAAAACAACTACTGCAGATTCCAGTAAAAGAATTATGTATTTTGTAGTTCAATTGAAGACAAGAAACAATTTTATGAAAATTTATCAATGTTTTTTTCTCTTCAGTGTCATAAACTTGCATCAAATGTTAACTTATCGGCAAATTGCCTCCTTTGGGACAAGAATGAATTCTTGCGCAACCGCTGTCCCACAGTAGCTAAACGACGCAACTTGTGGGAAGACCAATATTGTTTACTTAAACAAATGAAACCCAACTTCTAGATGGATGAATTGGAAAAACACATTTCTATTGCAAAACAGCATTCAGTTTTTTACTATTTTTTTTTATGCTTTTTTTCAAAGAATGGTTTTCTTTGCTTCATCTTGTTGCGATCTACTTTTCCTTTTGTTTTTGAAGAAACCAAGCTTAGAAATTATATCTAATAAATTTAATGCAAATGAACAACATGAAAAAGTGAAAGGGTGATATGATGTTTTCACTTTTTCGTTGATCTCACAGATCAGCGATTGTCATTTTGATTGGAACAAACAATTTTGTCTGTCTTAATGGAGTTACCAAACTGCTTTTTATTTCAAAAATTTGCCAAAAAGATATAGAATAATTTTAATAAAAGCGACACAACTTTTTGAAGAAACTGTTCTAAAAAAAAATTTATTTTTGGAAACATACAGCAAATCGTTTACATGGAAAAAGAATTTGAATGAATTTAACAAACAGGTGATTTGATATTATTATGGTACCACTGAAGTTACTGCACACTCACAGCTGAACAATTCATAATTGTTTTATAAGGAGAGATATTAGAATCTGACTTATTACTGACTTGGTACATGAACTTATTATTTAATGCTAACAAAATTACCGGTTTATAGGGTTTTATATGAAGTTTATAAGTACGAATGAAATGAAGTGAGTTAGCACTGTTAAGTTTAATGAACACCCAAATGAGTTTTGGTAAACTGATATTTATCAACAGGACTATAGAAACACCACAGAGTAATATACATCAATAAAAACTGACTCTTCAATAAACTACAAAGAGGAATTTTGATAGTCTAACTCACCTCTTTCTTTGTTGGTATCTCCCAATCCGTCGACAGGTTGAATGCAAACTTTGAGAGAACACGTAGCTCGCATTTGATCTGTACCCATCCTGGACTTCTGACGAATGACGACGGGTAGTACCACTTCTCCACGATGGATTCGCAGGAGCAGAGAGCCTCGAGCCACAGGTGAAGGACCTGTTCACTGCAAACACGGGAAATTAAAAGGAAAATCTCAAGTC
>JAIPMN010033266.1:0-15777 GCA_020650975.1 Apostichopus californicus
ACATCTTTCAACGAATGAAATATTTGCACTATTGCACGAATGGAAACCATTCATTATTTGTTTTATACAACACCTTCAAATTTGGATATAATTGGATGAAAAATGCACTCATGCAACAGATTGTTTTGAACAGACAGGTTTCTCTGCTCTCTTACCATTGAAAAAAGTGCTATCGTATAACGTGCATAACGTATATTTTTGTTTACATTATTAGCTTGCTATGGACATCGACTCGGAAGCAAAGGAACAAAACAGATACATGGATGGTATGGTAAGTCAAAGGAATACTGTGTAAGATACCTATTTTACAATAAGTTAGTTAACTGCATGTTTTAGCTTAGATCACTTTTGTTCATAACTTCCATGGAAAATTTTTACCTCAGTTTATGGAGCAGCCTTTTTGCGTTTTGCTTGGTTATTTTACTCCAAATAGCTGAGTAGGGAGGGTAGGTAGGGGATTGGGGGATGGTAGGTAGGAGATTGGGGGAGGGTAGGTAGGGGATTGGGGGAGGGTAGGTAGGGGATTGGGGGAGGGTAGGTAGGGGATTGGGAGAGGGTAGGTAGGGGATTGGGGGAGGGTAGGTAGGGATTGGGGGAGGGTAGGTAGGGGATTGGGGGAGGGGGAGGGAGCAGAGGTGTAATAAAAGTTACTCTGTATGGGGCTTTAACTTGAATGCATGTCCTGACAGTCTAATAACAAATTATCCTTTTCATCTATAAACAGGGCTCGGACTTTGACGGTAACGTTGGCTTATTAGGAGGAACGATCAAACGTTTTGATACTATGTTGTCGTCAGGCAGAGGCAATCGGAAGATGATGTGTTACCTGATAGGTGTAATCATTCTGATATTCTTTGTGGCTTATTTCTTGATCGGGAGAGTAACGAGACACTGAAAGCCAGGGATTTGCTGACCTGAAGATACTCCTGGAATGACTATGTTCCTATGAGGCTGGAGTGCTTTTTAGGAGGAAAGTAAACATCAATTTAAAAACAATTGATCGAAGATAGGCCATCAAGTCAAGTCAAGTCAAGGCGGTTAGGCTGCATGGCCTTGAGGTCACAACTTTGATATCCAGTTTACAGCTCTGACGATTTAACAAGGCTTTGAAATTTTATTGAAAAATTGTCGTATTTTCTTAAGCAGAATATTCAATATTTTGGTGGTTTTTCAGGTGGAATTTTTTTAGGAAATACTGTCAAATACAACTTGCCGTATTTACTCAGACTAAAGGACAACTTAAAAATGAGAAGGTTGAAGAAACCAAGCGTCTGAGCATAGAATCATGTTGATCAATGTTATTTCATCAATGAAAAAATCCCATCATGACTTGGTTTTGGATTTGAAATCATGTGGTTGCAGAGATGGTAGTGAAACTAAGGAAGAGAATGAAGCAGTGATCGTTTCATCGTGTTACGGTTACGATTTTTATTCATTCCAAAGCGCTACCCTCCATGGGTTTACTTGTCTTAATATACTTTCTCTTTCTTTGGTATAATTGGATATTGGCTTGTGGTAAGTTCAATAATCACAAGGACCTGTATGTATATGGCCACTTTTCATCTTTCTTGTAACCCCTCCTCCCTGTATATTGAAATGTTTATCTGATATCAGCCACATACTTCAGTGAATCAATGTTGGATATAAAGCAGCTTCATCTAGTTGGCCCACTAGTATGTATCAAATTATCGGACTATTACTAAAACTTGGATTCCAGTTGATCAACCATAATATACCCTCCTAAAGTATGTTATTTTATTAATGGAATGAATGGTAATGTATGACACTAGTGAAAGGATTGATTAGGTCGTCAACGTTTCGTTGCCTTTCAAGTCAAAAATGGAAGTTGGATAGCTTCAAATCATTAAAGCTGTCTTGTTTGTCTATCTGACAATTCTGGTCAGAAGAAAAATATTAATAATGTTTTATGATCCATTGGGAGCTGTTTTAGGAGAGCAGGGTTCTTTTTATGTTACATTCGGGGTTATGTTTATATCCTTTTTGCCCTTAAACTTATGTTTTATTTCTGTTAGAATGGATGATATATTTATCTTAGGTCTCTGAGCAACTTTGAATCTTATGGTTTTATGAGTTAAAAGGATGCTGACCATGTGTAAGCTAGCACTCGTTTTAGTCAAGAATAATTTGGCTTGTCTTTCTCTAGCTTTCAACTTTCAACTTTGTAAATTTATAATTGTTAACAGTTTCTGTTCAGTTCATACATTTGTCTGGGAATGGGGGGAGGGGGGCAAGGGGGAAAGGAGGGTACATACCATGTTCATCTCTATGATACAATGTAAGAGCATCACTAATGAGTGGCCTGAGTAAATATTTTGGAATGATCCAGGTGACCTTGGAACTGATCTGAATGTTAAGTTTGGAATGTTACATTGAAGATTATTCCAAATGACACAGTGAAACCTTAAAAATATTTTTGAGACAGTTTGCCTTAACTTCATTGGAATATATGTTCTTATTAAAACATTGTTGAATGACATGAAAAATTTAAAACATGGTCAGGCTGAAGCCCTGCTTCACCCTTTCTGTTCTCTCTAGTGAGCAGCATTTTGTTTTTTAAAGATTACCCAAAATAGGATTACATTTAGTCAAACTACTTCATTCTCCCAGGTTATTGTTTTATCCTGTCCAGGTATATTAATTAGCAAAGTCAGTAATGAATTCTGTTTGATCTAAGATAATCATTATAATTAATGTACATTACAGAAGCGAATATGATTATTTTTTTTCCTCAAAATTGTTAACTTTTGTCTTTATTGTTTGAAATGAATCTTGACCAGTACAAATATTTGATTGGTCTTATCAAAGGGCTTTTCATATTCAAAGTTGGACTGATTGTTGGTAATGCAATTAGCGTTGGCTGAAGGTCATTGTTCACCAAAAGGTTGTTTGGTCTTTGTGAAGAACAACCCCCCACCCCACCCTCCCCCAAACAGCTTAGAAATATCTTTGTCATGTTATGGAGATGTGTTATGTACGTCCTCGTACTTCAACACAAGTCCTTGTAATATTGTAGGTGCTACTGCCTCCACTATATCACTATATCAGCAATGTCGTCTGTTGAAATTTGAACGATGTTCTTCACAGGGTGATAAATATGGACCGCCGAAAGGATATTGCATTATGTTGTTTACTTCTATGTTGTCTGTTACAATGTTGTTGTCTCTCATTTTGACGTCATGAAAGTGAACAGCGCCGTCAGCATCAAAGGAGACAACAACATCAAAGGAGACAACAACATTGAAGGATACAACAACACTGAAGCAGACAACAACATGAAATGAGACAACATCAAAAGAACCATCAAGGAGACAACGGCATCAAAGGAGACAACATCGAAGGATACAACAACATTGAAGGAGACAACAACATGAATGAGACAACATCAAAGGAACCATCAAAGGAGACAACGGCATCAAAGGAGACAACATAAAACGGCAGACAACATAAAAGTAAACAACATATCAAATTTCCCTTTCGGCGTTCCATAGATATAATCTGATCATCGCGGCTCAGAAATGAAAAATACACACTTGAATGTTTAGTATCTAGCGCCACCTTTATGATAAAGTTTTTTTTGACGGTGTAAAGTATTTTCCTCGAAATCTTGTACTTCTGTAGTTGCACTTCAAAGACATGACGACGGGCCACCATCTACAAAATTGCAAGTTATCTGGTCGTTATTCATTTATCAAGTGATGAAAATCTAGGAACGAAATCATTTCATGGGAATTTTAGTTCAAAGTTGGCACATTTACGAGACACGTTTCGTAGTCGATGTGCTTGGTCAACACTAATGCTTTGTTATGACTGTTATAGGCTAGTCTAATCGTATTGTGCAGTGACTTATATAAAGAGTAGGTTAGGCTAGGTCTAGTAACATATAGTAACTATAATATCCTTGCTGGACTTCCATGGCCTATACTTCGCGAGATACATGTCATTTGTTAAATATGTACTAACACGACGCCTAGTTGTTTTCACAGAAACAACTAAGTTAGATCCCAGGCATATGGTTATAACGAGTATAGACCTGTGTACAAAGCAGGTTTGGTGTATTAATTATTAATAGGCCGTGGCTATTCTTACGACTAGTCGTAACAATTATCTATAAACTATTCTTACGACATCGGCGAATTCATGCGCAGTAAAGTAAATAAAGCAACTGTGCGTGTAGTAGGGGTAACCCTAAACCTAACCCCTAATCCTAATCCTATCCCTAACCCTAACCCTAACTGGAAATTATTGTTACTCATGGTCGTAAAAATAGTACTCCTGGTTGTAAAATAGCAACTGCGCATGCGTAATCGGCAATTATTCTTACGACTTGTCGTAACAATAGACACTTCCTTATTAATATCCAGACAGGATAAATCCATACATAAATTTAGCAAAGGTTTAACTCCCAGACCTACTTACCAGACTTAGATT
The DNA here is from genome assembly GCA_020650975.1 of Apostichopus californicus. Classification (NCBI taxonomy): domain Eukaryota; kingdom Metazoa; phylum Echinodermata; class Holothuroidea; order Aspidochirotida; family Stichopodidae; genus Apostichopus; species Apostichopus californicus. The sequence goes on from JAIPMN010033266.1 coordinate 4,450, forward strand.
CATTCAGGAATGATTTAACGTTTCCACCTGAGGCCTAGCTTATAGCATGGAAGTAAATGAATGCAGCCCAGTTGATGACATTCAATTTTCAAATCATTTATAGTGTCATTAATGTCTGTGTTGGGACTGATGTACCTAGAGTATTTAGTTGGGGGATGGGGGGGGGGGCAGAGTTTGAGTAGGGGGAAAGTTTTATACATGATCACTTTGGTCATTTTAGGTACCTTTTGCAATATGCCCCATTCCCACCCAGCTAAAAATGTACCATACTTTTACCATGGTAAACTGTGGTAAAAGCATGGTACATAAGGTAAACGCATGGTAAATGTATGGTAAATGCATTGCACCATGTATACCTCTGTTTACCATGGTAAATGTGTGGTTCCAGTCAGTGTAATTTTACCATGGTAACTTCACCAGGCATTATACCTTAGTTTTACCATGGTGTACGAAAATATCGTCATCTGCCATGGCCACTCGTCTACTGCCTCATGCTATGGCCAGATGGCCACATGAACCCTCCAAAAGAGTTTCCAGTCAAATTCACTCAGTTTTGATTCATGTGACAGTGACAGACGGACAGGAAATTGACAGGACCCCGCCTGAACATCGCTGGGCTAGCTATTCAGCCCGCTGATGATGCTCAAATTCGAGCGGTGCCCGGGCAAGCTACACGTCATTAGATCGCCGCTCTGAGTTATAACGTAGCATCAGCCTACTAGCCCTTGTCACAGGACCATGGGTTTTCTTCGTGATTACCATCTTTGTTAAAAAAATTGTGGATGGAACGCCTGAGACGGGTGCAGTCACGTCGATTTAGTAGCGTATTTCTTGGAGCTCTCCTTCGAGCGGGCAAATTGTTTGACCTTCCCTCCCGTGACATTATTGAAAGTTACATTGGTAAAACGCACCTGCGTCCATGTGGTGTGGTTGCGCGTCGATTGCAGTAATATGGGTGATTATATTGGGGCTCGTGATACGCGTCAACTAAAAACATTCGATTTGTAGCAATTATACCTGACACTAACTTAATGTCAGCATTATCACAACCGTACCAGTATTTTCTCCTTGTAATATGGCATTCGCACTTTACGATTTCGTTGGGAAGAAGCAGCAAAAGTTAGGGAGACGATCATGGATAACATCGCCCGCCATCGATGAAGATTGTTTCAATAACAATGACTGGGACAAACGGGACATCGTCGAAATTGGATGGCCTGTGAATGGATCTCTTTCCATGCCGTGGCCAGGTACGGCGAAGTACGCAAACTTAAAAGTCCTCTGGATATCAGGTACGTACGTCTCGATGTCTGTATATGCGTTAATGAATGTGAAATTGATGGTAAATTAAGAAAAACGACATCATGAAGATAAGTCCATTATAACTCTTATTGCTGAAAATAACGTAGAAATGACTGATCCATCTAAATCAGAAGATTCAACGAAATGTTTATCTGTTTATGAAGATCTGCATGTATTCTTGTAAAACGCGTCTGTGAAAATACCTTCATGGATGTACTTGTTATTCCTGAATTGAACGAGGAATCGAAGCATAGTTGCGAAGGCGCCTTAACTGAGGAACAATGTTGGAATACGCTTAAAAATATGGCTCATGCACGGGCGTAAATCCAGGTGGGGGGGGGTGGAGAGGATATCCCCCCACTTTTGGAAGTGGGGGGGAATAACATTCTTTATAACTACATGCTCTGTTGTGTTCCACTGGTATAGTCCCCCACCCCATTATCATCTCTATGTTGCCAACTTCCAGTAAGTTGGCAGTAAGTTGTGTACAGACGGGGAAACTTTTCGCGCACTCCGCGCGTTACAAATGTTTCTTCCCATGGTTGATTATGCGTACTGTAGGCCTATATTACTGAACATGCAGGAGAGAAAAGTGGAAGAAAGTAGCTAAAAAAACCCTTGAGGGCTTGTCAAGTAGACCACTCCCTGTAAGTAGCATAATTAAGCAAAACAGTTTTAACAAGACATAGAAATACAATACGGTAACCCCCCACCCTGAATAATGTTTCAAGAGTGAAATACCTGCGTTCCACGGAGACCAACACAATGGCTGTTCATGCAGGTCCCACTTTGGAAAGAGCGGGCATGGCCTACATGAATACCCCTTCTCCCAGTTTTCATACGCTGCTCACAGCTCACTGCTCTTAGGAAAACACACATAGTTCTAAATAAATGTTCGGTTGCGTTCTAATGGTATATATTCCTCCTATATGATGTCTAAGTCGCCACTTCCCAGTTACAATTGGCAGTGCGTATCAGTCACAAAACAAGCGGAAACCAAAAAAATTGGCAAAAAAAAACGTATGCTCCCCGGGCATTAGCTACCATTCCCCGCGATTAGTAATGGCTGGTAAGAGCGATTTCTAAATGTTTCCATGTGCATGTGCATTCTTCAAGTGATGTAGCAAGCTGTCTCCAGCTTTAGTTTAAAAAGTGCAAAAACCTGTGCTCCACGGCGACCCTCGCAATTGTTCAGTTGCTCATTCGTCTTCGTTGGGAATAAGAAGTATCGGTGACGTCAAAATATTGTATTTATAGATGACCAATCGGAACTCATGGAAGAAATGGAGGAGATGAAGTCGAACAACAATGCACTGGCTGTAATGGGTAGGGGGTACCGCGTTAAGAAGAGGAAGGTGATTGACGACGGCGAACCATCAGACGATGTACCGGTAAGTTAGTTCTCCAAATTATGCTGATCAACGTGCCCCTCGAAGTGTTAAATTTCCATGGTAAACAAGGATTTTGTACCATGGAACGGTACCATGGTCAGGAAAATGTTTGATTATCTCGATCGTGGAGCTATATTAAAGGTCAGTGGAAGTGTAAAATTGACTTTAAAGATTCTAATTCCTCCTGATTGGTGTATTAAGAAAATCGTTTGGTCAAGTTGATTAAAAATGTTATCTTCAATCACCATGGGTCGGATACTGCAAATCTTGTGAATACTATAACTTCACAGGGAGGAAAAGGACGGTCAAACTTTGGTTTGTGAAGTATCCCGTATTTTGTCATGTTGAGGACCACCAGATCTCAGGTAGGCCTACCTTTTGATTTTGTAGGTATGTAATTAATATTTCTTTTAATTTTCTTATACATATTTTTTTATGCACATTCCAATCATAGGGGGAGCCCAGGAGAACTGCACCAAAGAAGAAGACATCGCAGGTGAACATTAGCAGGAAGCGGCTGATGGAAGAGATCTTGGAGTCAGCAGTTCCACGTATGGATGATAAGGTAATAATATATAATATATGATCGTTTCGGCTGATTGCATGAACGGTTTAAAAAAAAAACATTGTGTTAATTGCCTCATATTTGTTATCCCTCGCGGAGGCGAAAGGAATCTATGTAGTCAAAATGCCAATATCTTGAGAACCATAATTATGTCCAATTCACTTCTAACTTTCTTTGGTGACATCACTGGGGAGTGGCACAAGTAGCCATACTAGGCTATGATGTCATCATACCTCGTCAATATTTATGAGAGGGGGGGGGGCTTATAAGCCAATCCTTCAAATGCCAATATTTTGAGAAGCGTATGTCTGTGCAGGTCATTGCGAAGTGACAGTTTCAGGAGATGACTATGGGGCCAGTGGCGGAGCGTCCATACAGTCAGGGGGGGGGCGAATGCCCCCCCTGACGGACTCAAATGGACTGATGGCGCCCTTTTCAGCTCTTTAACACTTTTTACTTATTCGCGATTATTGACTTTTTTATTGCGCTCTGATCTACACATTGGCATTTGTCACATTTTGTTGGTGTAATTTGGCGATGACACCTATTTATTCTTCGTTTATCTGCAAATTAGCCAGGCCCGGAAAGGGTCATTTCCGGCGATCTATAGGGAGTATCTTTACTCAAAAAATTTCTATACGCTACGCTCCAACCTGTGGTGGCGCTCCGCTTAGATAGTGTCGAAAGCGCCCCTACAGACCATTCTCGCCCCTCCTGACCAATACACCTAGCTCCGCCACTGTATGGGGCCTATATAATTTTGAAGTGCATTCGGCACTTTCCTGCGAAAATCTGTCTATCACTTCTACCGGCTTCGTATGTACCAATACCATCGTACCAATTCCATGATCCTTTCCAGGATATCATTATACAAGACCTCAAGAAAGAAGTAGAGGAATTGAGAAATGAGGTGGCGAAGCTGAAGGATGAGAAGCAAGAAGAAAGACGGGAGAACAAGAGCCTACGAAGGACAATTAAATTGATGACAAGTACGTTTTGGGACAAAGGATTGAATCAATTATCTATTTATTTTCGAAAAGTCAGAAATTGAATAGTGTTGTAGCTTTGGGACATATTTCCCCCCATCTGTTGATTTTATTCGAAATGCCAGGAAATCTCCAAACTGCAAATAATTCCGTGTATAGCTTTCTCTCAGGTAAATTTTAGGGGAAATATCCTTTCAAAGCACATTTCTCCTGATCTCTCACATCCCTTATTTTCTTCAGTGTCTCGTAAGGTATTCTCTGATTGGCTGATTTTCGTGGCAGTTAAGGTTCATAACATACGGTAGACCATAAAACCACTACATTCGGGCGAAGGTTTTTGCACATTTTGGGCATTCAATCAAAAATTTGGGCACTTAGTAGAAAACGGGCAATCTTTTCACTTTTACTTCATCTTTGCCATAATTTCACCTATTCTGTTTCCGAATTTTCGTCATTTCCTGCCCAAATTTTCGATCTCATAATTTTTTTGAGGGGGGGGGGCAGTCTGCCCGCACCGCTCAGGATGTGCACTCTCGATGGTTCTGGGTACGGTACTTTGAATCAGAATACGCATTGGATTCTCACACTGACTACAACTACGCAGTTATGAAGAAAAACAAAACGATACCAAGGACTATATTCGCGCGTAGCGAAGAGAATTTTCAGAAAATGAGGATAAAATTTAACAATATGGCGGATTTATATTTTTGTTCCGTTTTTCCGTGGTATTCTACAAAATAGTTGACATGCCCTCGATATCAGAGAAAGCTCCCATTATTTTCTTTGAATAATGGTCATGCCCCCAACCCCCATATATTGAGGATGAGTCGCCGCTCATGCGCCGTTGTACATTCACGATATCACGGTCGATGTTCCGCAATAAGCCTACAGGTTCCCCCATAGCATTCAAATTTAATTCTAACATTGTCATTTTCTTTTTCCATAAGAATTTTACCGGACCTGCTGAAAGAGATGAAGGAGCTGCATTCATCGAGGACACCATCGCCACCTCAGAGCAGTGCCAGCATGCCCCCACCAGAGCAGGACGTTCAGAACAGTCAGGTAGGAGATTGCACAGATTACACTGAATCCAGAACATTCTATTGAAGTTGTTTCAATCACAAATAGTGCTCAATTTTACTTCGTATACACATGCACCATGAGAAGGGGATAATTCACCAGCCGGTGTGGTTCAAGGATTGTTAAGATCGGGTTTAACAGCATATCAGAAGGGTGGAAAATACCGGGAAGATTCGAACTAACAACCATAAAGTCTTGATCTTCAACCACGAAGCCATTCACCCAATTCCGATCCTCAACCTAATCCCCGACTCTACCAAATAATGCAATCAAAATGAAAAGGGGTAGGCCTAATCTTAATTCTTGCATTCAGACCAAGTCAACTTCGATATCAGTTCAAACCTGGTGTATTAGTTGGCCATAAGAGGGGCGCCACTCTTTTTCAATTACATTTGAGGCCTGGAGGGGTTGAACTCGGGAAAGCTTAATTGTAAACACGATAACTACAAAATTCAATCGGCAGCAAACGCGAAACTTTTTCGAAACATTTTCAGAATACTTCACCAAAAAAAAAATTTGTTGAGTAACGCAAATGTGACGAAAACGTTCCCGTACCATTTATGAACTATTTTATACAAAATGTTTTAAAAATAGTTTTTTGGAACAACCCCATCCCGCCGAAACATTTCAGAACACATTCGACAGATTTTGAAAATGATTTTAGAACGTATTGTCGAAATGTTTTCGAAAACGTTCTGGATACATTTTCGTCACATTGGTGTTACTCAACAAAAATATTGTAAAACATTTTTCGAACCATTTCTAAAATGTTTTCAAAACGTTTCTGTGTTTGGTGGGAATAATTTAGCTGGCCTGTGTGTGGTCCATATCGAGTACAACAACATAAATATCTGTCAGTTGAGAAGGTGAAATGCTTCCCGGGGTCATACTTGGTATGCTCATTGCCCACATGGACATCAAAGCTGTCGAAAAGGAAAAATTCGGAACAATCCACATCTTTCCAGTCCCAGATTATTTTTTTCCATTTATGGTTTCTTAATTTTCCGACAGACACAGCGGCCTATCTCATCAGCCCCAACCATTGAGGTTGATCTGACCACGTGTCTGGACAACGTCATGAGGCGCTGTAATAATCAAGAGGCATAAAAAATGGTCAACGATATGATGACGGGGCTATTCAGCAAACAACACATGGCGAGTCATACGCTCACCGGAACGGTGTCCGGAGAGGGAACCGACCCTCACGCCGTCGCTAAGCATCAGCTGGACCGATCAGCTGTTCAGAAAATAATAGGTGAGACCAGTTTCATTGCATCTCATACATACTCTTTTGTCATCCCAATGATGAGACGAATAGAAATGCTTGACCACGAAGAATATAGCCAAGAAGTTACTGTTGCACTCCTAAGACCCCCCCCCCAATCGAGGAGTCACTCTCAACATGCTCAACCATTGTTTCCTCCGATGTCAAAAACACTGATCGCGCAACCAGGTGAGACAATTGGGGCGGATCGCCTTGTTTCTATTCTCATCCCATGGATTTCTTCTTTCACATAGATAGCGACTTCTCCTCCGCTTCTACACTGTCTATCATTTCAATAACATCTGTAATTCTCTAGCTGTACTTCTGCATCACAAATTTCTTCGTTTAACCATGTCTCTGTGATGAACACAATGTCAAAATTACATTCACCAACATATGCCTGCAGTAACTTACTTGAACGAAGTTGGTATTATTGGTTCCTCCTCTTTGAAGGATTTTTCACCACTATATGCATGTTGTTTCCTTGTATTGCCATTCTCCCTGTTTGTGAACCCAGAACCTAGAAGATCTGCGAGATGGGTATATACGTTTGTTCGATACACTGAAGGCTTTTCTGAAGTAATAATTGACCCCACATCAGACAGAAACAGCTTCTGAGCGTGATCCAATTCAGTCGACCACGCTAGTTCAAGGAATATGCCATGGTAGTTCTTCACTATCAACATTCCGAATAAAAATGCCAATAGGAGTGGAAACCATTGATGTCCGTCCCTCACATTCGAGCCCGTAGCCAGCATTACATTTTTAGGGGGGGGGGGCAAGCATTGTGATTTGGGGGGGGCATAAAATTGTGATGGGGGGGCATAAGATTAATTATTATGCAGTTTCAATTATAATCGGGGGGGCAGAAATATTTTTTGGTGGGGCATTGCCCCGAAATGCCCCTCCCCACTCCGTGGCTACGGGCCTGCTCACATTGGAGACGGAATTGGCTCATATTGTACTCTGTTCAACGGAAATCTTTGACTTCCAGTCTTCATTCTTTCCTATTCTCAGCTCGAGTGCTGAAGGCCTTCCCCATCAAGACATCCAGTGAGGTCATGGGTATGATCCGCCAGAAATTATCAAATGCAGCGAAGGCTTTGAAGAGGAAGCAGCCAGTAGAGCCAGAAGCTTGACATGGTGCCGGCTAGAAATCTCCGAATTTGAATATTAATTTGATTTTATTCATTGATAAATGTTTTCCAATAAAGGTTTTTCTGAAATCACAGTTGACGATGTTCTACTTGATTTATGTGTGATCTGTAGTAGACCTAGATGTTACACAGTAATGTAGGGCCTACGCAAGGCACGCAGTGCATGCTGTGTTCAGAGTTGTTTCTTCTCTCTTCGAAATATATAAATCAACTTCTCGTGCTTCCAGTTCCACATACCCGCCGTGTTATTCTGTTCGAAGCAACTCACAGATCTATACCGTTGTGACTCTTGCATGAGCATGGAGATGAAATGGTTCCAGCTAAATCATCCAGTAATTGCAGTTGTTATGGTTTCATGAGGTATTCTCTGATTGGCTGTTGCTATTATTAGGGTTAGCGTCAGTCTGTCATTTTTCGGATTTGGTCAATTGAATTGGCCCCAGTTGTGTGTGGGCTCCACCCGAGTCAATCATACCCGAGAGACATAGGCCTACTGCAATCTCGGCAATTCACTGTGGTATTCAATGGTAAACTCCGTCAGTGATGGATGTGCCTGGTAAACAAATGGCATTTGAGAATTTTGTATGATAGATAGTATTGTAAGGCGTGGTGAAAGCAGTGGCGAAGCTAGGGGTATTGGTCAGAGGGGGCGGGAATGGTCTGTAGGGGCGCTTTCGACACTATCTAAGCGGAGCGCCACCACGGGTTGGCGCGGAGCGACCAAAATATTTTGAGTAAAGCTACTCCCTAGATAGCAGGAAATGACCCTTTCCGGGCCTTGCTAATTTGCAGATAAACTAAGAATAAATAGGTGTCATCGCCATTTTGTCAGAAAATTACACCAACAAAATGTTACAAATGTCAAGGTATTTGAGAGCGCAATAAAAAAGTCAATAATCGCGAATAAGTAAAAAGTGGTAAAAAGCTGAAAAGGGCGCCAGCAGTCCATTTGAGTCCGTCAGGGGGGGGGGCATCCGCCCCCCCTGACTGTATGGACGCTCCGCCACTGGGTGAAAGCATGGTAACTCTGATGTAATGTGTGGTGAATGCACAGTATTCCTTATTGAGCAAAATATTCACTGTGGTAAAAAATGTGTGCTGAAATAAAAACCATGGTAAATACATGATAATTTTGATGTAAAGTGTGGTGAATGTAGGGCCTTTTACCGCGGTAAATTTGTGGTGAACGTGTGGTAAAAGCATGGTAAATTTGATGTAAATATACCATGGTATACCATGGTAATAACATGGTCTACCATGTCCATAGGGCCAAAATACCATGGTGTACCATGGTAACTTACCACACATTTACCATGCTTTTACCATGGATCTACCATGGTATACCATGGTATTACCATGGTAAAAGGATGGTAAGTTACCATGGTAAAAGTATGGTAATTTTTTACCTGGGCAAACATATTGAAACCATGGTAACCTTACTTTTATGAATGTTTCTTTTCCCAAATTGAACAGTTTATTCCTGAGTTCCATCAGGTAAATCTTTGAAGGGATAGCCTAGCACAACTAAAATATGAACTTGATATCTTGTAGAGAAAGTCAAGCGTGTAAGCCAGGATTTCATCCTAGGGGTATTGAGATGGATCCAATTTATTGTCTGTCAACTAGAACTCTTTGCGCTATCTGCGTGGGATCCAGGGGCTTGCTATAGAGCGAGGCCCCTGGAAGGTATCCGATATGGTGGACTTCATGGCATTCAATTCGTTCCCAATTAATTGAGATCTTTGCCATGTAATATTATATTAAAATGTTCAAAATACTGAACAACAGCAACAGTTGTTTTTATGACGCTTAAGCGACCGTGAATGTGGGAGAAGCCCGCAAGGGCTTATTGATCACAACTTCCACGTCAGGTGGCTTCCCTGCAATTAAACATTTTAAGTCAAATTTGGAATCTTTTCAGTTTTAGAAAGATATTTTAGCGTTACTATGACCCGGCTGGGGATTCGAACCCAGAACCTCCTGAATGCAAAGCCTCATTGCTTCAAATGCCACCGCCTTATCCACTCAGCCACAGCACTGGTATATTTATATAGGATTAACCTAATATTGATTCGTTGGGTGAAATTATTAAAGTAGGTAATACTTCAATCAAAATCAAAGCTGATTGTTGGGTAACAGATCTGTGGCAATGTGGTTTTCACTTATAGCCAGATACATGGACAAGACAATACTGTCACAGTGTGATACCAGTTCAAAGCTTACACTGTGGCACTGCGGCAGTAGCCAGGTATACGAAATAAACAATACACTGGTGTCACAATGTGATACCAATTTGAAGCTACTTACACTGTGGCACTGTGGCAGTAGCCAGGTATACTAAACAAACAATACGATGGTGTCACAGTTCCAAGCTTACACTGTGGCACTATGGCAGTAGCCAGGTATATGAAACAAACAATACTATGGTGTCACAGTGTGATACCAGTTCGAAGCTTACACTGTGGCACTATGGCAGTAGCCAGGTATACGAAACAAACAATACTATGGTAACACAGTGTGACACCCTTTCGAAGCTTTTACTGTGGCACTGTGGCAGTTGCCAGGTATACGAAACAAACAATACTATGGTGTCACAGTGTGATACCAGTTCGAAGCTTACACTGTGACACTGTGGCAGTAGCCAGGTATACAATACAAACAATACGCTGGTGTCAGTGTGATACCAGTTGGAAGCTTACACTGTGGCACTGTGGCAGTAAAGCCAGGTATACGAAACAAACAATATTGTGGTGTCACAGTGTGATACCAGTTCAAAGCTTACACTGTGACACTGGCAGTAGCCAGGTATACAATACAAACAATACGCTGGTGCTACAATGTGATACCAGTTCAAAGCTTACACTGTGACACTGTGGCAGTAGCCAGGTATACAATACAAACAATACGCTGGTGCTACAATGTGATACCAGTTGGAAGCTTACACTGTGGCACTATGGCAGTAGCCAGGTATACTAAACGAACAATATGATAGTGTCACAGTGTGATACCAGTTGGAAGCTTACACTGTGGCAGTAAAGCTTGGTATACGAAATAAACAATACTATGGGGTCACAGTGTGATACCAGTTCGAAGCTTACAGCCTACAGTAGAGTAGCCAGTTTTTCTACACTATGCCTATGAAATCTATTTGTCATAAATGGGGATGAGATTCCAGTTTCCACTTTTCTGAAAACTGTGTGAGGACTGTACATTGTTCTCCAAATTCTACTCACTTATGGCCCCCATTTTTCATTCTCTTACTCTCTTTCTGTCTTCTCTCACTCTCACTTTTCTCTCATGTTTTCGGGTGATGGCAACTGCCAACATCATCCCATCCCCCCCCCCCCTCTGACCACGCAGAGAAAGTTACTATACAGTATACTCTTAGCTGATAACCCTGTGTGCTCTCTTCTCATACTGTTTACAGTACATAAACGTATCTTGCCCAATTTGTCTACAAAAGCTTATGTATTTCTTTATAATTGGATGATCCACTTTTTCAGTAAAATTTGTTATTTACAAATCAAATTATGAATCCGGATGAACTTAAAATAATGAAAAATGCTATAGAGATGGGAATTTG